>KQ992541.1:123387-136086 GCA_001598015.1 Dorcoceras hygrometricum | reverse complement strand
ACGGTCTTTTTGCACTGGGGTTCTGAAAAATGGTTTTTCAGATCATATTATTCAGTTTCGGAAACTGAGTCGATCGGTCCGATCTGATCGGCGATCGGAGTTACGATGAAGTCGCAGCGATGGATATCGTCATTTGGACCCGGGCCCGTTGGGCCGGTCCAAGTCCAACACTTGAGCTTATTTAATTAAGCTTAAACCTAGACTTAACTACACTTGACACAACTCCCAAAACCCTAGACCTAGTGCTAGCCGCCCCTCCTCTCTCCCACAAGCCGCCGCCCGCCGTGCGCCGCCGCCCGTCGTCGCCGAAATTTCGTTTTCGGCCAATTCAATGAGGAGAATCCGTTCGTGCTGATCTCGTCAGTCCTTCTAGTGCAGGCTGACGAAGGAGTCTCGTTTCTGGTCGTGGACCGGATTGGCGATATCTACCGCAATCTACCGAGAAGAGCCGACGTTATTGTAACTACGGTTGGAGCCAGGCACAAGTGCCAGCAAGGTAGTGGTTTTGAACACCCTATGAATGTCGAATTATGAATTCAATTTTTCGTATTGATCGTCTCCCGGCATCTGTTTTCTGTTCTTCCGCTGCCTAGCAGGGGGGCGGATCCGGATCCCCCAACAGATGCTTGTTTTGAGGACAAGCGGGTAACTCCCGTATACCTCATCTCCCTGCTGGGATCTGTTAGCCACTATGAGCGGAGTGGGTAGCTCCCACACCTCATGAGTTGGGCAACAGCAGGTTGAGCTGTGTTCTGCATCTGGTGCCGTGTGTGGAGACAAGTGCGTAGCTCCCATATACTCACACACCCCGTCGCCACTGTTGTTCAGTTGATCTGATTCGTTTGTTGAGCAGTTGTTGAGATCCTTTGGCTCCATACTTTCAGTTGTAGCCTTTTTCTCATGCATAGCATTTGCATATTACTTGTTGCTTTGCATTAGCTGTTTATGTTGCTCTCCGTACTGGGGTTTGACCCCGTGTCTCTCTGGGTCTGGTGTTTGTTTGCCTGTGTGTGTTATACAGGTTTCCCAGGTTATTCAGCTGGTCGTGGAGTTGACCCAACTGGAGGTGCCCCAGGAGGTGGTTATAGTGTCCTAGTTAGCGTATAGCATATATATATCTATACTAGTAGCCGGGGAGTGCCCTGTGCTTTGTTGTATCCAGTTGTATATTGTGGTTCTTGTAATTTGATACATGTTGTACTGTTGTACTGTGTTATTTTAAACTGGGATATTTTGAGTATTGCAGTATTTTAAATTATGTCTTTATCAGTCAGGCCAAAAGCGAAAATTTTAGCCACTATTTTAAATGCTTCCGCTATTGTTTGCGTGGTTAAACTCTGTGTTTGTGCACGAGGCCTGATATTTTTCGTATCAGAGCTTAAGCTCCGATAAGCTCAATTTCTTTTGATCACACTTGAGTCTAGGCACAGTTTTGCTTGTTGCTTGTGCATGACTATGTGGCTTATTTGCTATGTGATATATTTGTTGCTGTGTGACCTTACCCTCTTAGTGCCTTCGTAGTTGCCGTCTAGACGTAGGGGTAGAGGTAGAGGGCAGTTTCAGGAAGAATCCGAGAGTCAGAACGAGGAAGTGCAGCGTAGTATTCCTCGTCGTGGACGTGATAGTCAGGTTGAGTTTGAGGTAGATGAGCTGGCAGCACGTGTGGATGACATGGAACTTGTGATGGCGTGGTTTCAGCGGATGAATCTTCAGATGTTTAACGGTGATGAGTTTAGTTCCAATGCGGAGTCCTGGTTGCAACACATTACCGGGTTGTATGACCGTGTCAGGTATGACGATGAGCATAGGTTGATTTTGGCTACATTTCAGTTGAGGAGAAGTGCCGAGCGTTGGTGGAGAGGTGCTTCGAGGACTCTAGAGAAGATAGGTGTAGGGATTACGTGGAACAGCTTTTGTACTGCCTTCCGTTAGGAGTACGTTCCGGAATCTTTTGTGAACGCCAGGGAGCGTGAGTTTGATAACCTGGTGCAAGGAACTATGTCTGTGGGAGAGTATGCCCGGAGATTTTCTTCTCTTCTTGCATATGTTCCGCATGTCTCTGGCCGTGAGAGGGCAAAGAGGAATAATTCTTGGAGGGGATCAACGAAGAGTTTTATTCTTTGGTGTTGGCAGGTTCACCGATGAGTTATGCGGATGTGGTGGACAAGGCTATGGATATTGAGGAGGGACTGCAGAACCGTAGGTCTCGTGTTAGGCCTCAAGTGGTGCAAGGTAACCGTCCCATGATTTCGGGGGTGCAACCTTACCAGTCTGTGCAGTCATCCCAACCACCCCAGCAGCATCAAGTAGCCCAACAGTCTGGACACCAGAGGTTTAGGCCTCGTGGTCGTCAGTTCAAGAAGAAGTCAGGTTCTAGTTCTTCTGGCTCAGGTAGTTCTATAAGCGGTAGTTCCAAGGTCGAGTTTTGTGGCCAGTGTGGAGGAAGGCATCCTACAGGGAAGTGTGTAGGAGTGCAAGGTTCATGTAACGTTTGTGGACAGTATGGACACTTTGCGAGAGTGTGTCCTTTGGCTGGATCACAGCATACCACCGCCCCACCGCAGGGTTGAGGTGGATCGTCTAGAGGTCGTTCTTATCCTGCTCCGTAGCAGAAGTTGGGAGAGCCTCAGTTTAGGCCGTTTCAGCAGCCTGGTCCTTCGCGGTTTGGACATTCTTCCCAGTCCCAGCTTTCAGGACCTCAGTTTGCCCATGTGAATGCCATGATGAGGGAGCAAGCAGAATGCACGCCAAGAGGAGGAGTGATCGCAGGTACTTGTTTTGTCTTTGATTTCCTGTGCATGTGTTGTTTGATACAGGAGCATCACATTCGTTTATTGCTGATGAATTTGTGGTTGAGCATGGATTGCATACCACTGTTTTGTGTGATGTTCTGTCTGTTGCGACTCCTGCCGGTGCGAGTCTGTACTCCCAAGAGGTTTTGTTGAATGGAATTCTTAGGTTTGGTGAGAACATGTTGTTAGCCAATCTGATCAGGCTAGTGATGTGGGATTTTGATTGTATAGTGGGAATGGACGTGTTGTCTAGTTATAGGGCCATTGTGGATTGTTTCCATGGCGTTGTGCGTTTTAGGCCCCAGTCTGGCGAGAAATGGAATTTCTACGGCCACGATTCCCAGTCGAAGATTCCTTTAGTCTCTGCGTTGGAGATGTTTAGCCTGTTGTCAGTGGAGAACGCTGGATTTATGATCTATGCTTTGGATGCCCCTTCTTCTTCGCGCGTAGAGCTTAGTGATGTTCCCGTTGTTCGCCATTTCCCGGATGTGTTTCCGGAGGAGATTCCTGGTTTTCCTTCGAAGAGGGAGATAGATTTCAGCATTGAGTTGGTACCTGGTACAGCTCCTATCTTGAGAGCTCCGTATCATTTAGCGCCTACTGAGTTGAGGGAGCTTAAGGTTCAGCTTAGCGACTTGCTGGAGAAGGGATTCATTAGGTCGAGCATGTCCCCGTGGGGAGCGCCTATCTTGTTTGTAAAGAAGAAGGAAGGGTCGATGAGGATGTGCATCGACTTTAGACAGTTGAATAAGGCAACAGTTAAGAATAAGTACCCTTTGCCGAGGATCGATGACTTGTTTGATCAGCTTCAGGGTTCGGCTATGTTTTCTAAAATCGATCTGCATTCAGGGTACCACTAGTTGCACATTCGAGAGCAAGATGTTGCGAAAACTGCATTTCGTACGAGGTACGGGCATTATGAGTTTTTGGTGATGCCTTTTGGATTGACGAATGCCCCCACAGTTTTCATGGATCTGATGAATCGAGTCTTTAGAGAGTTCATCGATCAATTTGTGATTGTGTTTATCGATGAAATTTTGGTGTACTAAAAGACTCCGATGCAGCACAAGGAGCATTTGAGACTGGTTCTTCAGACGCTTCGAGACTCGCAGCTGTATGCTAAGTTCTCTAAGTGCGTGTTTTGGTTGGATAGAGTTGTTTTTCTGGGTCATGTCATTTCAGTGGAAGGTATTTCTGTGGATTCAGTAAGGTAGAGGCTGTTGTTAACTGGGAGCGTCCCAAGAATGTTGCTGAGATTCGTAGTTTCTTGGGTTTGGCTGGCTATTATAGGAGTTTTATAGAGGGATTCTCTAGTATAGCTAAGCCAATGACGCAGTTGACTCAGAAAGACAAGAGGTTTGTTTGGACTGAGAAGTGTGAGAACAGTTTTCTGTTGCTCAAAGAGAAGCTAACTTCTGCACCTGTGTTAGCTTTGCCATCTGGTTCAGGTGGTTTTGTGGTTTGTGCGGATGCTTCCTTGAATGGATTGGGTTGTGTGTTGATGCAGAATGGTCGAGTCATTGAGTATGCCTCTCATCAGTTGAAACCTCATGAGACTCGTTACCCAGTTCATGATTTGGAGTTGGCAGCAGTGGTCTTTGCCTTGAAGATTTGGCGCCACTATATGTATGGCGAGCAGTTTGTGGTGTATTCAGACCACAAGAGCCTTCAGTATTTGTTTTCTCAGTCAGATTTGAACATGCGACAGCGTAGATGGATGGAGCTGCTTAAGGATTTTGATTGTGAGATCCAATATCAGCCTGGGAAGATGAATGTAGATGTTGATGCATTGAGTAGAAAGGCTCAAGTGGCGATGCTGGCTTCGTTGCAGATTTCGAAGGTCCATGAGCATATAAGCACTACTGGTTGGCGGTTTTACCCAGGTGAGGATTCTGTTGTGGTGTCTTCTTTCCAAGTTGAGCCACAGATTGTTGTGAATGTTAGAGAAGTTCAGAGGACTGATCCATCTATCCATGAGTTAAAGCTGAAGGTTAGAGATGGACAGTTAGAGGATTATACTGTCTCGTCTGATGGTTGTTTGAGGTTTCGTGGTAGGTTGGTTGTGCCAAATATGATCGACTTGAAAGAGGAGATATTGAGAGAAGCGCACTGTATTAGACAAAGTGTCCATCCTGATGCAAGGAAGATGTATCATGCCTTGAAGCAGCATTATTGGTGGGCAGGTTTGAAGAGTGATGTTGCGGATTTTGTAGCCCGTTGTCTGAATTGTCAGCAAGTCAAGGCTGAAAGGATGAGACCTGGTGGTTTGTTGCAGAGCTTAGAGGTGCCCCAATGGAATTGGGAGCACATAGCTATGGATTTTGTGACCCATTTGCCTCGTTCCAACAGAGGTTGTGATGCTGTGTGGGTTGTTATCGATATGTTGTCGAAGTCTACGCACTTCATTCCCTACAACATGACGTATTCTTTGAAGAAGATGGCGAAGCTGTACGTAGATTTTGTGGTGCGATTGCATGGTGTGCCTGTTTCTATTGTTTCAGATTGTGATCCGAGGTTTACTTCCAGGTTTTGGAAGAGTTTGCAAGCAGCTTTGGGTACCAGATTGACGATGAGTACAGCGTATCACCCCAGACAGATGGCCAATCTGAGAGGACTGTCCAAATTTTAGAGGATATGTTGAGAGCTGTTGTGATGGATTTTAGTGGTAGCTGGCAAGATTCGTTGTCTTTGGTTGAGTTCTCCTATAATAACAGCTATCAGGTCACGATTGATATGGCACCATTTGAAGCTTTGTATGGCAGGAAGTGCAGATCGCCTGTGTGTTGGGAAGAAGTGGGGGAGAAGCAGCTGTCTTCTCCAGAATTTGTGCAGCAGATGAGAGATCAAGTAGATCTGATTCGCCAGCGAATGAAAGCTGCACAGGATCGCCAAGCCATTTATGCGAACAAGAGGCGTAGACCTTTAGAATTTCAGGTTGGTGATCTGGTTTTCCTGAAAGTTTCTCCTTTCCGTAGTGTTATGAGATTTGGTCTCAAGGGAAAATTAGCTCCTCGTTATGTTGGACCTTATGAGATTGTTGAGAGAATTGGTCCTTTGGCTTATCGCTGTTGTTGCCACCAGATTTGTCCTCTTTACATGATGTTTTTCATGTGTCTATGTTGAGGAAATATGAGCCAGATCCTTCGCATGTGCTGAGACCTGACGAGGTAGAGCTAGATAGAACTTTGAATTATGTGGAATACCCCTTGCAGATCCTAGATAGGAAGGAGAAGCAACTGAGGAACAAGACCATTCCTTTAGTGATGGTCCAGTGGAGCAAACATGGTAGAGAGGAAGCTACGTGGGAACTGGAAGAGAAGATGCAGCGTGAGTGGCCGCATCTATTTGAGTAAGTGTGGTATCGGATTCCAGTAGCTAGAGTTTCTTGTTGTTTCCCGGTAGATGTTTGATTATGGTTGTTTTTCCAGTTATCTTGAACTCTTGATCCGGAATTGTTGTTTGATTTCGAGGATGAAATCTTATTTTAGTGGGGGAGGAATGTGATACCCGAAAGTTTAGAAAGATTAATTGAGTTAATTAATCGGGTTTAGCATAGACCAGATTTGAGCGTGAACAAATCTGGGTGACCAGCTTTGAGCTGATATGCTTGGTAAAGCTATAGGGTCCGTATTAGTACTTAGAACAATTCTGGGAAGTTTGAGAATTTTTGGTTGCAGCGATCAGATTTGAGAGCTGATCAGATTCGAGGTTAGAATCTGATATCGCTAAGAAGATGTGAGTACGCTAGTGTGTTTTTGTAGCGGGTAACAAAATTACGTCGTTTGGATTAGTTGTAATGACAGCGTTTTGGCTTAGCGGGGGAGACTCAGATGTGAGTAGCGTTGGTCTTCAGATTTGAGTAGGGATCTGAGTGTTGCGATGCGACGCGTTTAGCATTTCAGATTCGAGTAGCGGGTGACGTGTCCAGATGCGAGAGTGGACTCTGTGCGACGTCCTTTGGGTAAGTCAGGATCTGTTTGACGTAGAGTCATATCTGATATGAGATTCAGATCCGAGTGGGAAATCAGTTTTGAGACTTAAGTGTCGGTGGGTACTGTTCATCAGATTTGAGCATATTTGACCTTTAAATAGATGACTTTGCCTTCGTTCTTTATTACTCAGCTTTGACACTTAGAATATTTCCCGATAGCGAATCCTGTCGTGATACCCTAGCTAGTGTTCACCGAACCTTATCTTCTCCGATTGCCGATGGTAGATAGCTCCGATTGAAGTAAGAGTGATAGCACTGGACTCCTCTTGCTAAGACGCTTCATTTGGTACAGCTTGTGGAAGCTTGCCTCAAGCTTGGAGAGGTTGCGAAGACATCTCCCTTCTGTAGTCTGTTAGCATAAGCGTGGCTTTGCTTCTGCCGTTCAGGTAGCTCGTTGGGTAAGTGCTAAGATCCTACCTTGTTCTTCGTTTAGAGCCTTCTGTTGTGTGACAAGGGTAGGATAGCGCTGGTTGAGTTCGTAGCTCCCAGTTGTAGTTCTGTGCTTTGCTGTCCCTGAGATTTTGTGCGTTGTTGTTTAGAAGGTTTTGCATCTGTGTTGCTCGGGACTTCGTTGTGTTAATTGTAGCTAAGAAGAGTTGAGGTACGGATGTGAGCTTGTTTTACAGCCTTGGATTGAGCATGGGTGATTATGCTTGCTGCTGTGTATGCTTCGGTGATGTTGTTGCTTGCTTCTGTTGTATTGTTATCTGCAAGCTGTCATTGCATACACACATTATTCATGTTGCATTCAGATATTGTTTAGCCGCGCCTTGTTATCTTGATCTGTGCGTACCAGGATGCTTTTTTTGAGGACGAGCGGGTAATTACCGTATTCCTTGCTGGGATATGTTAGCCACTATGAGCGGAGTGGGTAGCTCCCACACCTCATGAGTTGGGAAACAACAGGTTAAGCTGTGATCTGCATCTGGTGCCGTGTGTGGAGACGATTGGGTAGCTCCCATATACTCACACACCCCATGGCCACTATTGTTTAGTTGATCTGATTCGTTTGTTGAGCATTTGTTGAGATCCTTTGGCTCCCTGCTTTCGGTTGTAGCCTTGTTCTCATGCATAGCATTTGCATATTACTTGCAGGTTAAGCTGTGATCTGCATCTGGTGCCGTGTGTGGAGACGATTGGGTAGCTCCCATATACTCACACACCCCATGGCCACTATTGTTTAGTTGATCTGATTCGTTTGTTGAGCATTTGTTGAGATCCTTTGGCTCCCTGCTTTCGGTTGTAGCCTTGTTCTCATGCATAGCATTTGCATATTACTTGTTGCTTTCCATTAGCTGTTTTATGTTTCTCTCCGTACTGGGGTTTGACCCCGTGTCCCTCTGGGGCTGGTGTTTGTTTGCCTGTGTGTGTTGTACAGGTTTCCCAGGTTATTCAGCTGGTCGTGGAGTTGACCCAACTGAAGGTACCCCGGGAGGTGGTTAGAGTGTCCCAGTTAGCGTATAGCATATATGTATCTATACTAGTAGCTGGGAAGTGACCTGTGCTTTGTTGTATCCAGTTGTATACTGTGGTTCTTGTATTTGATACATGCTGTACTGTTGTACTGTGTTATTTTAAACTGGAATATTTTGAGTATTGCAGTATTTTAAATTATGTCTTTATCAGTCAGGCCAAAAGCAAAATTTTTAGCCACTATTTTAAATGCTTCCGCTATTGTTGGCGTGGTTAAACTCTGTGTTTGTGCACGAAGCCTGACAGGAAGAGTATTTATAGCTGAAGATTCAAACGAAGAAGCTCTCTCTCGCTCTCTGATGGTTTAAGCTCTCTCAATCACTTTCGCAAATTCACTCAAAAATTCAAAAATATTTTAGCCGTGTTAAGATAAAATTTATAAGTTTTGGTGATAACAAAAACAAGACTATGAACTGAACATAAGAATCAGATCTGAACCCTAAGTATTCGCTCTGAAGAGAAGGAAACATTTCAGATCTGGACGTCATGTAATTGAGACGATATTTCATAACAGATCAGATTGGGGTATCAGATCTCAGTTATCGGGTTGAAGACTTTGTTTCAGAGATTATCAGTTTTAAGTATTCAGATGTATAGAGAAATTCATATTCCAGTCAGGAGCCTATCAGATTTGAGTACTCGGGTTATTTCAGTTATCGGGTCAGAATTTCAGATTTGAAGGTATCAGGTTTGAATCAGAAGGTACGGTAACAGATCCGGGTATATGCGTTCAGATGTGAACAAACTCTACACAGGTTTCTTCAGACCTCAGTTTTGATAGTGTCTCTATATTACGAGAAGAGCAGTACAGTTCTTAGATGTGACAGAGCATTGATTCTGTTATAGTACAAGGAGGATACTTCAGATGTGATGGCTTATGTAAAGAGACATCTTGTAGCTTTTCACAAAGGGAAAGAGAGCTGTTTTCATATTTTATCGTTCTAGCAGATGTGAGGTTCGGATTTCATCAGATGCTATCAGTTGATTATTTGAGAGGAATCAACGGTCACAATCTATATTAAGGAAACAAGATAAGCTATTTTGAGTAAAATCGCACATTACGCAGAGTGATTGATACGTTGTTTACCCCAATTGGTAAATAAGTCAATCAAGCCTTGACAGCGTAGATTACCTTGTGCATAGCGCTAATGGAGATACGATAAAGATATGCAAAGGGATTTGTTTCTACTGACCGTTGAGATTGAAAAGTATAAATAGTCGAAGATTTCAAATGAAGAAGCTCTCCGTGAATTTTTAAGCTCTCCGTCAATTTGATCTCGCATACTCTTACGCTCTCAAAATTCTGGGAAAATTCAAGCGTTCAAAATATTCAAAGTCCCAGTTGTCAAAATCTCGAAGAACATTCCTCTGTTCTTATTAGTCTTATCTTCGAGATACTTACAGTACTCAAAACATTGTATTCATTGTATTATTCAGATTGAGTCTGCAACGAACGTGCTTCTTGAAGCAGTTCAAAAATCCATTTGATTATAAACAGCAGTGTACCTGCTTGGTTGTGGTGGCTAGGAGTTCACTTGGAGAGAGGCTCAGTGATTGGTGTCTACAGTGGCTGTATTCATCAAAGTCTTCTAGTGGAATCTTCCTGCAAAGGAAGAAGGGGAGACGTAGGATTTGATATCCGAACTTCCATAAACAAACTCTTGATCCCTGCACTTTTATTTTATTTGCATCGCATTTATTTATTTTATAATGTTCACTGCTCGATCGGTTTCTTTTTGTTAGAGTAGATGCCCAACTAGCCAACTTGTGGCGTGTGGGTTTTATAGACTCTTGTATATGACAATCTTTATTTATGAAATACGCATTTATTTATGGCATTCTTTATTTTCATTATGTTATATAATGTTTACAATTGTGTTGGATAAAGACCTAGAATGCACCATAGTGTATGTTAGATGTGATAGTGGATATGATGGCTATCATGAAACACATCTAATAGTCATTGTGCATTCTGAATACGTTCCTAGTCGATTGGGCCGTAAAAATGAGGATAAGGCCGCCCGAGTCTGAGACTAGCATTTGCGATGCGAAGTACCATGTTTCATTGGTAGGGAACATTGTGATGTTCTGAGCATGCAGATGGATAGTGACCTGGTGATCTATCAAACTACCCTCGTTCGGACTTTCCAAGTGGTTACCATTTGTCGAGTGGATAAGTCCGAGGTCTTGGTTGTACTGATTAGTCATCACTACTCGAAACGCCATTGAGGCTCTACATGATAGGCGCCTCACTTTGACCCGTTTGCCGACTCATTTGGGGTCATTAGGCGGCGGGATTGGGTGAGGTCCCGATGCATGTAGGATTCGATGCTTCGTTGTCGAGGATTCACCGCTCGCTCTCATGCGTGGATATCCTATGCTATCTGAGGGGATAATAGTGTATAAATCTCTGGCCAGAGTACTGGATGTGTTTTAGGTAAATGGGTTTACCTAGTTACACTCGCGATGTCACTATTCGATCTCCAAGATGTATGCATAGTTATCGGATCTTTAGCGACTCTCGATTTACCAATGGTCGTTGATCTGATCGGGATATATGTGTTGAAAGGACCGTACTGTACGCTAACCACGACCAACTGGTTCTTGCAGGCACTATCAGTGATACCTAGGGGATCATGGGGCGATGTTGCTAGGCATTTACCATGATCCGATGGGCAAGTCCGAAATTGTGATTTCGGAGCCGCAATGGTTGTGGGCCCACGGCTAGCTGTATCCCTGAACCATTGAGGGTCACACAAGTACTGGATTCATGATTCCTGCACGGAAACTGAGCTCAATGTGTTGAGCACAGGAAGGGGATTTTAGGGAGTGCGACTTCCTAAAAGTCAACAGGGGTCAAAATGCGATTTCCCACTGTTGAGGGGCAAAACTGTCATTTTGGACTAGGTAATCTGAAAAATTGTTTTTCGCATCATAATGTTCATTTTTGGAAACTGAGTCGATCGGTCTGATCTGATCGTCGATCAGAGTTATGATGAAACCGTAGTGATTTAAATGAACCGAATGTTCATATATTGGACTGGGCCCGCTCCAGGTCCAACGGGCCGGTTCAAGCCCATGTACCATATTTAATTACTTAAGTTGGTCTAGGGCTACAATCATTACAATTAACTCACAACCCTAGCCTCCATACTTCACACTCGGCCGCCCCTACTCTCCCTCAACCTCACGCCGCCGGCCGTCGCCCTGTGCCGCCGCCGTGTGCCGCCATCTACGTGATCGGACTTGTTTCGATCACCGCGACGAGGAGTTTCCGTCCGTGCTGAATTCGTCAGTCCTTCTAGTGCAGGCTGACGAAGGTGTCTTGATTCCGGTCGTGGACCTGATTAGGAGGATCTACCTCCGCCTACAATTCAAGAGCCAGATTTCCCTGCGAATTCTGGTTGGAGCCAGGCGCCTAGACGACAGCAAGATAACGATTCTATGAACACCCTGAATGTTTATAGAATTGTATTTGAATGTATTGAACATTTCTCGGGGCAATTTTTGATTTCCGCTGCGCCCCCGGGAAACGGGATCCGGACCCGCCATTGTCGCCAACAGTGGTATCAGAGCACAGGCTCGGATACTTCAATACATAATTGTGCCATATTGCATCAGATCTCGGAATTTTAAAAACAAAAAAAAAAATTTTTGGCTCACCGGCCGCGGCGCCGCCGCGCATGGCGGCGCCCCTTCCCCGCGCGCACTTGGGCGCGCGATAACAGCGCGCTTGCCGCGCTTGGCGGCCGAGAGTTGGCCGCTGTTTCGCACATGGTTGCGCGACGATCGGCCGACCACAGGTTGCTGCTCCGCACACTGCTTGCGCGATGGATGGGGCAGCAGGCGCGCATGCTATGCGCCGCGAATGGCACGGCGTTGCCGCACAAGTTGCGGCGGCGTGCGGCAGGCTGCCGCACGCTATGCGTTGCCGGCGGCCGCCGCCTTGCGGCCGCCGTCCGACAAATCTCCGGCAGCGATGCGACGACCATTTTTCTTCTAGGTTATGTTCAGGCCTGTCCCGGACAGCCCATGAAGTTTTCGGGCCGATATTCGATATTGGGCCAATTTTGGTCGATTTTGAAATTTTGAGATTTTGGGCCTAAAATTGTTTTAAGCCCAATATGATGCAATTAAAATTGCAAAATATGATTTTAGTTATGAAATATGATTTTATAATTAAAATATGATTTTGTTGATTAAAATATGATTTTATCGACAAAATGCGATTTTATTAAAAATACGATTTTGTAATTAAAATATGATTTTGTGGGTAAATAATTTGATTATTTAAATTTATGCAAGTTAATTAGATTGATTGCATGTTTGGGATGATCGAGAGCCGTGCCCAACGTGTTAGGTGTATGCTTTAGGCTTTGCGATTTCGGTTGTAATATATTGTTGATATCATAAAGTGGGTCTGTTTGTGGCCCGTTCCCACCC
>KQ992541.1:98623-116693 GCA_001598015.1 Dorcoceras hygrometricum | reverse complement strand
AACCACTGAGGCTGAGTACATCGCAGCCAGCTGCTGTTAAGGAGGCGGTTTGGATGAGGAATTTCGTCCAAGAGTTGGGCGTCATTCCTGATGGAGTTGGTCCAGTCCCGGTGTACTCCGACAACACGGGTGCCGTTGCGCAAGCAAAGGAGCCTAGGTCTCACCAAAGATCCAAACATATACTGAGGAAATACCACATAATCCGGGATATTGTGGCTAGAGGTGACATAGAAGTTGAGAGAGTCGCCTCTGCGGACAACATTGCTGATCCACTTACAAAGCCCTTGCCAGGACCGTTGTTTGAAAAACATCGCGAAACAATGGGACTGCGTTTGATGAGTAGTTGGCTATAGGTCAAGTGGTAGATTGTTAGAGTAGATGCCCAACTAGCCAACTTGTGGCGTGTGGGTTTTATAGACTCTTGTATATGACAATCTTTATTTATGAAATACGCATTTATTTATGGCATTCTTTATTTTCATTATGTTATATAATGTTTAACTATGAGATATGGCAAATGGATGTGAAAACTGCGTTCCTTAATGGAAACATTAAGGAAGAGATCTATATGACGCAGCCTGAGGGTTTCACATCTGTAGGAAGTGAGCATAAGGTATGCAAACTTCAGAGATCGATCTACGATCTCAAACAAGCATCAAGGAGTTGGAACCTGAGATTTGATGAAACAATTAAGGAATTTGGTTTCATCAAGAATCCCGAGGAGCCATGTGTATATAAAAAGGTAGTTAAAAGCGCTGTGACATTCCTTGTACTTTACGTTGATGACATTCTACTCATTGGGAATGATGTAGGAATGCTGAAGTCAACTAAAGTATGGTTGTCTAGTAGATTCTCGATGAAGGACATGGGTGAAGCATCCTATATTCTTGGAATACAGATCTATCGGGATAGATCGAAACGGATGCTCGGACTCAACCAAGCCACCTACATCGATACCATACTTAAGCGGTTCTCTATGAAAGAGTCCAAGAGAGGACACCTACCTATGAGCCACGGGGTCACTATATCTATGTCTATGTGTCCGAAGACTGATGAGGAGATAGAGAGTATGACACGTGTGCCATATGCCTCGGCAATAGGTAGCATTATGTAGGCATGATCTCAACTAGACCGGATGTCGCATATGCTCTGAGTGTCACGAGTCGCTACCAGGCGAACCCCGGCCAATTGCATTGGAAGGCCGTGAAAGATATTCTTAAGTACTTACGAAAAACTAAGAATATGTTCATGGTCTATGGGGGAGGTGATCTGAAATTGGAAGGCTACATTGATTCTAACTTCCAATGTGACGTGGATGATTCGAAGTCTACCTCTGGTTTGTGTTCATGCTCAATGGTGATGCTGTCTTTTGGAAGAGTTCCAAGCAAGACACCATCGCGGATTCAACCACTGAGGCTGAGTACATCGCAGCATCAGCTGCTGCTAAGGAGGCCGTTTGGATAAGGAATTTCGTCCAAGAGTTGGGCGTCATTCCTAATGGAGTTGGTCCAGTCCCGGTGTACTACGACAACACGGGTGCCGTTGCGCAAGCAAAGGAGCCTAGGTCTCACCAAAGATCCAAACACATACTGAGGAAATACCACATAATCCGGGATATTGTGGCTAGAGGCGACAAAGCAGTTGAGAGAGTCGCCTCTGCGGACAACGTTGCTGATCCACTTACGAAGCACTTGCCTGGACCGTTGTTTGAAAAACATCGCGAAACAATGGGACATAGTGTATGTTAGATGTGATAGTGGATATGATGGCTATCATGAAACACATCTAATAGTCACTGTGAATTCTGAATACGTTCCTAGTCGATTGGGCCATCAAAATGAGGATAAGGCCGCCCGAGTCTGAGACTGAGACTAGCATCTGCGATGCGAAGTACCATGTTTCATTGGTAGGGAACATTGTGATGTTCTGAGCATGCAAATGGATAGTGACCTGGTGATCTATCGAACTACCCTCGTTCGGACTTTCCAAGTGGTTACCATTTATCGAGTGGATAAGTCCGAGGTCTTGGTTGTACTGATTAGTCCTCACTACTCGAAACGCCACTGAGGCTCTACATGATAGGCGCCTCACTTTGACCCGTTTGCCGACTCATTTGGGGTCATTAGGCGGGGGGATTGGGTGAGATCCCGATGCATGTAGGAGTCGATGCTTCGTTGTCGAGGATTCACCGCTCGCTCTCATGTGTGGATATCCTATGCTATCTGAGTGGATAATAGTGTATAAATCTCTGGCCAGAGTACTGGATGTGTTTTAAGTAAAT
Source organism: Dorcoceras hygrometricum (assembly GCA_001598015.1). NCBI lineage: Eukaryota > Viridiplantae > Streptophyta > Magnoliopsida > Lamiales > Gesneriaceae > Dorcoceras > Dorcoceras hygrometricum. Next base: position 114,412 of record KQ992541.1, on the reverse strand, counting down.
GGGTTTACCTTGTTACACTCGCGATGTCACTATTCGATCTCCAAGATGTATGCATAGTTATCGGATCTTTAGACTCTCGATTTACCAATGGTCGTTGATCTAATCGGGATATATGTGTTGAAAGGACCGTACTGTACTCTAACCACGACCAACTGGTTCTTGCAGACACTATCAGTGATACCTAGGGGATCATGGGGCGATGTTGCTAGGCGCTTTACCATGATCCGATGGGCAAGTCCAAAATTGTGATTTCGGAGCCGTAATGGTTGTGGGCCCACGGCTAGCTGTATCCCTGAACCATTGAGGGTCACACAAATATTGGATTCATGATTCCCGCATGGAAACTGAGCTCAATGTGTTGAGCACAGGAAGGGATTTTAGGGAGTGCGACTTCCTAAAAGCCAACAGGGGTCAAAATGTGATTTCCCACTGTTGAGGGGCAAAACTGTCATTTTGGACTAGGTAATCTGAAAAATTGTTTTTCACATCATAATGTTCAGTTTTGGAAACTGAGTCGATCGGTCCGATCTGATCGTCGATCGGAGTTATGATGAAACCGTAGTGATTTAAATGAACCGAATGTTCATATATTGGACTGGGCCCGCCCCAGGTCCAATGGGCCGGTTCAAGCCCATGTACCATCTTTAATTACTTAAGTTGGTCTAGGGCTACAATCATTACAATTAACTCACAACCTTAGCCTCCATACTTCACACTCGGCCGCCCCTCCTCTCCCTCAACCTCACGCCGCCGGCCGTCGGCCGCCGGCCGCCGCCTTGAGCCGCCCCGTGCCGCCGCCGTGTGCCGCCATCTACGTGATCGGACTTGTTTCGATCACCGCGACGAGGAGTTTCCGTCCGTGCTGAATTCGTCAGTCCTTCTAGTGCAGGCTGACGAAGGTGTCTTGATTCCGGTCGTGGACCTGATTAGGAGGATCTACCGCCGCCTACAATTCAAGAGCCAGATTTCCCTACGAATTCTGGTTGGAGCCAGGCGCCTAGACGCCAGCAAGGTAACGATTCTATGAACACCCTTGAATGTTTATAGAATTGTATTTGAATGTATTGAACGTTTCTCGGGGCAATTTTTGATTTCCGCTGCGCCCCCGGGAAACGGGATCCGGATCCACCATTGTCGCCAACACTTTTCGCATATTTTTATTGTTAACCGAGAGATCAGAAGTAGATTGGGAAGCTCAGATCTGGTAACTCAGATCTGAGTTTAGCGAAGGCTTGTAAAACGTGTTTAAATGGTTTCGAAAATTAAATCCATAGGAGTTCATTCAACCCCCCCCCCCCTTCTGAACTCCTAGGCCTATTTTCGATCCTAATTGATCCTATAAATTGGTATCAGAGCCTGTGTATCTCAGTCATTGAACAATTTTACCTTTGTGCTTGTATATTTGAAATATGTCTACTTTTCACAACAAGATTCCTATGTTTTCCAAGGAGGAGTATGATGACTGTAAGATAAGGATGCAAGCGCATTTGGCCGCTCAAGATGATGACATGTGGTTCGTTATCACTGATGGACCCATGAAGATCATGAAAGCCAACTCTGCAATAGCTATCACTGATGGCGCACCTCAGTGGGTGGAAAAGAACCCACATGAATATACAACTGAGGACAAGAAAAAGGCCAATCTGGACAACGTGGCGAAGGATATTTTGTACAAGACGCTGGATAACAATGTGTTCAGCAAAATCAAACCTTCACCACTGCCAAAGAAATATGGGAGAAGTTGACTCAGATCTGCAAGGGAAATGATGAGACCAAGGAGAATAAACTTACTGTTGCACAACAGACGTATGAGTCGATAAAGATGCGAGATGGAGAGACCATGGCTGAGTTCGATGAAAGATTTGGTGTTGTTGTAATAGAGCTGACCAGTCTTGGCAAGAAAAAATATAGTAACAGAGAACTGGCTCTCAAGGTGATGAGAGCGCTGCCCAGAGAGTGGGATGTCAAGACCATGGCAATGCGGGAGTCCAAAGATCTAAATAATCTTTAGCTCCATGATCTGTTTGCAAATCTCAAAGCCTACGAGTTTGAGCTGGAGACCAGATCTGAGGCTGGACCATCAACATCACAACCAACAAAAGCTCTCGCAGCAACATCTGAACAGTGCTCACCTAGCACTATCAAGTCTGCTGAACAACTGAGCAATGATATCATGTCCCTCTTCGTCAAGAAGTTTGGGAAATTCATGAGAAGATCCTCTAACCCTTCTTTAAATTATAACAAATCTGAAAAGATAACTACTGATATGAACTGTTATAATTGTGGTCGTCCAGGGCATTTCGCAGCAGACTGTAACAGGCCCAAGAAGGAGGATAGATCTAATATAGATGAGAAGAAGGACGAAAGATCTAAAGAAAGATCAAAAGAGAGAAGGATGAGGACCAGATATGAGAATAGACCCAACCGGAAGAATGATCGTAAAGTACTTGTTGTTAAGGAGAGTAACAAGAACTGGGCAGATTCAGACTCAGATTCTACATCAAGCAGCTCCTCATCCAGTGACAGTGAGCCAGAAGAAGTCCACTGCTTGATGGCAGATCAGACCACTACTGAAGATGAGGTATTTGACTTTTCTAATTGTGAATTTACACATGAAGACCTGATCAATGCAATCAACGAGATGGTCTATGAGTACCGGAAGCTATGACAGACATTTGAGGAAATCAAAGCCGAAAACAAAGGTCTGAAAAATAGTTCAGTTGAATCAAGCAGTGCTCAGATTGAGGATACTGACAGTTTAAAGACCGAGTTGAATAAGCTGATGATTGAGAATGATCTCTTGAGAAATAGGTCTTGTGAGCTCAAATCTGAAAACTAAAGGTTAAATGAAATGATGATCTCCTAGACCAAGTCTTCTGTTTCCTTGAGCAAGCTACATGAGACTCAAAATCCACTAAACGACAAATTTGGCTTGGGTATCTGTGTTGGAGAAAGAAGCTCTGAGAGAACGAGTACTCAATCAGATCTGGCATATGACAAGTTCAAAACAATGAATTTTGTCAAAGCCAGTGTGATACACAATGCTTATGTGTCGGTGAAGTGTGATGACCAGACCTCTGGGCAACTGAACCAAAAAGGAAAAGCTGGTATCGGAAATATCAGACCTGAGAACTCCAAGCCAAGATGGCTAAAGAACAGACTTGAGAAAGATAAGGCGAAATCTGGTTCTAATTCGTCTGTTCCCAACCAGTCCAGGCGTGGTTCTAAGAAGGTCAAATCTGTGTGGGTAAAGGTTCAGCCCCAACGAGATCTGAATGGTCGAAATACTAAGCCAAAGCTCAACAGATCTCACAACATTTCTGCACATACCCTTATGGACTCACATACTGGGAAGACTGTTAAAGTAATTCAAGTATGGGTCCCGAAAGGGGTAATCCGATCTGGACCCAAGTAAAATTGGGTACCAAAATCTGTTTTTGTGATTGCAGGGTAACAGGTACAAAGCTGGAGAAGAATCTATCATCTGGTACCTGGATAGTGGCTGTTCGCGACATATGACTAGAAATCCAAAGCTACTATCAGAGTTAACACCTCACAAAGGAGCTAAGATTGTGTTTGGTGATAATTCTCACGGTAACACTGTGGGTAAGGGTAATCTTACCCATGGTAACATTATAATATCTAATATTCTTCGAGTTGAAAATTTGTGTTATAATTTTATTAGTATAAGTCAGCTGTGTCACAATGGTTACACAGTTAACCTTCAAAAGAAAACATGCACAGTTCAGAATCCAGATGGTCTGACTGTATTGGTAGGCAAAAGATCGGGGAATACCTACATTATTAATTGGTCAGAGCAGATGGGATCTGAACTGATTTTACTAGCAGCTGAATCTTCCAAGAGCTGGCTGTGGCACCAGAGAATGAACCATCTAAACTTTAAAACTCTTGCCAAAATGAGTAAGCTTGAATTGGTTTCTGGTATGCCCAAAATAAACTTTTCAAAAGAAAAGATTTTTGCAGCAAGTCAGCTGGGTAAGCAGATTCGATCTACTTTCAAAAAGAAAAATGGTCAACATTCTTCCCGAAGCTTGGAGCTTTTACATATGGATCTTTTTGGTCCAATACACGTAACCAGCTTAGGGGGAACGAATTACACCCTTGTCGTTGTTGATGATTTTACAAAATTTACATGGGTGTTGTTTTTAAAATCAAAGTCTGAAACTGCTGACCAGATGATTAAGCTTTTGAAACGTTTGCAAAATGACAAATCTTGTACTGTCAACCGGATAAGATCTGATAGAGGAACTGAGTTTTTAAATTACAAACTATCCTCGTATCTAGAAGACATTGGGATATATCATGAGCTTTCAACAGCAAGAACTCCTCAACAGAACGGGCTTGCTGAGAGGAGAAATCGTACTTTAAAAGAAGCTGCTCGATCTATGATTGCTTATTCCGGTATTTCACAAAAATTCTGGGCAGAAGCAGTTAACACAGCTTGCTACACTCAGAACAGATCTATGATTAACAAGACCCATGGAATTACCCCATATGAGATCTGGAGTGGCAAGAAACCTGATATATCCTATTTCAGGGTGATTGGGTGCATATGTTTCATTCATAATAACGGTAACAAGCACCTAACAGCTTTCGATGCCAAATCTGATGCAGGTTTATTTCTCGGATATTCAGCTGTGAGCAAAGCCTATAGATTGTTCAACAAATCGAAGTCTGACGGTCGAAGAATCAGCACATGTGGTGTTTTACGAAAACAGCTTTCGATCCAACTCAGCTACCTTACATGAGTTGTGTTCACGTCTGGAATCAACCAGCCTTGTGGAATCAGATGACGACGTGCCACAACAAAGACATTCAGATTTGTTTCATTCATAATAACGGTAACAAGCACCTAACAGCTTTCGATGCCAAATCTGATGCAGGTTTATTTCTCGGATATTCAGCTGTGAGCAAAGCCTATAGATTGTTCAACAAATCGAAGTCTGACGGTCGAAGAATCAGCACATGTGGTGTTTTACGAAAACAGCTTTCGATCCAACTCAGCTACCTTACATGAGTTGTGTTCACGTCTGGAATCAACCAGCCTTGTGGAATCAGATGACGACGTGCCACAACAAAGACATTCAGATTATCCCCAACCAGATCTGGACACACAACAAGATAACGCACAAGCAGATCTAGCAGGTAACCCAGTAGTAATTGATTTGACTAACGTTGACCCTGTGCAGGAACAGATCTCATCTAGTGTGCCAGTTGCTGATGTTGAACCAACTAATGCTCAAGTGGATACGCAAGCAGATCCTGAAGTACATCAATTGGTATCCAGATCAGATCAAGATGCCCAAGCTGTCAACGAAAATTATCAAGTGGTATCTAATCCAAATCTGGAACAACAAAGCCCTTATCAATTGGTGACAGACAATCCAGATCAAGCCAACCAATCGAACATCCAAACTGAACAAGGAGCAAATCCAATCGGATATGATCTTTGGTGGAATATATATCATCCACCCGAGCAGATCATAGGTAACATACATTCTCCTGTTCGCACACGAAGCCAGCTCATGCATGATCACTTTGATTCAGCTTTCATATCGCATATAGAACCAAAGCTGATAGAGGAAGCCTTAGCTGACCCGAGCTGGATAGATGCAATGCAAGAAGAACTTAGCCAATTTACAAGAAATAATGTATGGAAACTAGTTCCTAGACCTTCTAACCATTCAGTGATAGGAACTAAATGTGTATTTAGGAACAAGCTGAATGAAGATGGCATAGTTGTTAGAAACAAAGCTAGACTGGTAGCTCAATGATTTAGACAAATGGAAGGCATACACTTTGATGAGACCTTCACACCAGTAGCTAGATTAGAACCCATTCGCATGTTTCTTGCATATGCTGCATATCAAGACTTTAAAGTCTTTCAAATGGATGTGAAGAGTGCCTTTCTAAATGGCATCTTAACAGAGGATGTGTATGTTGCACAACCTCCTGGCTTCGTAAATCATACATATCCAGATCACGTTTACAAACTGAATAAAGCTCTGTATGGGTTGAAGCAAGCACCCAGAGCTTGGTATGATACACTGTCAAAATTTCTTATCGAGCATGATTTTGTTATAGGCACTGTCGATAAGACATTATTTAAACTTGTCAAATCTGATCATGTCCTGTTAGTCCAAATTTATGTAGATGATATTATATTTGGGTCAACTAACCCCAAGCTATGCCAGAAATTTTCTAAGTTGATTCAGGACAAGTTTGAGATGAGCATGATGGGTGAGCTAACGTTCTTTGGTATTACAAGTGAGACAGCTTGAGAATGAAATTTTCATTAATCAAGCAAAATACACGAAAGAACTTCTGAAGAAATTTGGCATGGACAACTGTTCAGCAGCAGCTACCCCAATGAGTGCTTCTATCAAGTTAGATAAAGACGAAGCTGGAACTGCCATAGAGGTATCTTTGTATTGTGGTATAATTGGCTCTTTGCGTACCTAACTGCTAGCAGACCAGACATCATGTTTGCTGTCTGTATGTGTGCTAGATTTCAAGCAAAGCCTAAACAATCGCATTATATTGCAGTCAAAAGAATTTTAAAATATTTAAAAGGAACTTCCAATGTGGGTCTTTGGTATCCCAAAGACTCAGGCTTTCAACTAAACGATTATAGTGATGCAGACTACGCAGGATGCAGGATTGATCGGTGAAGCACTATCCCAAAGACTCAGGCTTTCAACTAAACGATTATAGTGATGCAGACTACGCAGGATGCAGGATTGATCGGTGAAGCACAAGTGGGACTTGTCAATTCTTAGGAGATCGATTGATTTCCTAGTTCAGTAAGAAGCAGACCTCAATTGCCACATCCACAGCTGAAGCGGATTACCTCGCGGCTGGAAGCTGCTGTGCTCAGATCTTATGGATTCAACACAAGCTCAAGGACTACGGCATTGATGCTTCTGAAGCGCTTATTCTCTGTGACAACATCAGTGTCATCGCAATCACCCAGAATCCTGTGCTGCATTCAAGAACAAAGCACATCGACATCAGATATCACTTTATAAGAGATCACGTGATCAAGAAGGACGTTCGGCTGGAATATGTGCCTACTAATCAGCAAGTTGCTGACATCTTCACTAAACCCCTACCGGACGCTAAGTTCTCTTACTTTCGAAATATTCTTGGTCTCTTAGAATTTCCTTGATTTTGTGCTGACAATTGCAGGTTGAACAGCTTTCGTTTACTTCAGATCTGAGTCTACTGTTCAGGGGACAACGTGGACTTTTCAGATATGGTAAACCTTCAGATTTGGGAGGACCTCACCTTAGGGGGAACAACAGATCTGAATTAATAAGTGCTAAGTCAGCTGAATGCGTGAGATCTGAATTCATTCAGATTTCGCGTATATACAACTGATGCTTATAAGTGTTCAAATCTGGTAGTACCCAGTTGACATATCAAAACAGATCTTAGGTTGTGACGTATTAAGAAAATGGCGCATGTTTTAACTTTTCACTATACGGGTAATATTTTCGAAAATCTTTTCAAATATTTTCCAAAATGATTTCTAAAATCGTTTCCAAATCTTTATCGCGCCATCGGATGATTGACACTTGTTGTCATCATGCAAAACGTCACATCCACATGGTAACGTGTAACGTTTCATCTTCCGATTCACCTTCCTTATTTATATTATGTCGTTTCGATTTCACTAACCCTTACTTTGCGCAAAATACTCTATTGCTCTCCAGTGCTTCCTACTTGCAGATAATCTACTCTTCAACGTATTATTCCTAACGCAACCTATCAGCAATGGCATCTGCACTGATCAACAACGCTATTCAGGTCTACTTTGACTCAGTACTAGGAATGTAACACGAGGGGATGGTTGCTATGTTCTGTTATATGGACTCAGCGGGTTTTTGGGATGTTCTTCAGCCATTTATAAAGCTGCTCTCGTGGAATTCTTCCACAACGCTTCAGTCAGGGATGGTAAGGTTGTTAGTACCGTTCAAGGGAAACCAGTTGCTATTTCAGAAGAGTTGTTTGATGGAACCTTTGAGTTGTCGTTGGAAGGGTTGACTGATTTGCATGAGGTGCCAAAGGATCTGGTTTTTGAAGCGAGGAGTGCGTTCTCATTTGATGGTAAACTGCTAAGCACCTCTAAAAAGAGGGAGATGACGTTCGAGTTTCGGCTATTGAATGATATCTTGGCAAAATCTGTCACTGTGAAGGCTGGGTCATTCGATGCTGTAATTCATGAGAGAATCTTGATGATGTCTGCTATTCATGGGGGCGTTCAGGTCAACTAGGGAAGATTGCTGTTTAATATGTTCAATGATATGGTAACCCTTGCCTCAATACAAGCACGAGGATATGCGGTGCAGATCTGTATTCTGTTGAAAAATGCCCCAGATATGGAACTGGGTGAATCAAAAGAATTCCCACCTCTAAAGATTCTAACTGCCAAAACTGTTGGCACGTATATTGCCAAAAACAAGAATATTTTTGTTGATGAGGATGAGCCAGCGGTGGAGAAATCGGCGGAGAAAAAGAAGGCAGTGTCCAAGAAGAGACCTGCTACTACTGTTGAAGCACCAGTTGTTAAGTAGGGGAGAAATGTGAGACCTGAAATGTAATTAAGATTAATTTGTTGGAATTAATCGGTTTTTGGAGATTTCTGGTGGTTCAGATCTCTGTTTGGAAGTTTGGTTTGTATTTTCGGGTCGAAAATCACATTTTAAGCAATTCTGGAAGTTTTCGTGTTTTTGGGTTTGAGATCTGATTTTTGTGAGATCTGTTCGGATTTCTTGAGAAATCTGGTCGCATCGCGTATTTGGTAACGCGAGACCACCATACGCCGTCGTTCTGTGAAGTCTGGATTTTCTCGTGTGTGGGAGAAATCTGGTAGCGTGATTTGTTTTGGGTTGGTGCGACGTCGTATTGGTTTAGCGCTAGCGTGAGGTCTGTTTGCGTGAGGTGAAGTCTGGTTGGTTTTTTTACCAGATTTCAACGCGGGTCAGCGTTCCTGTAGCGCGAGGTGGAAACGTTGTCGTTTAGGAGAGATCTGGTAATGTGTTTAGCGCTAGGATCTGATTGTGAGATCTGCCCGCAAGTTCTTGTGCTGAGGGTGAAGCGATGTCGTTTGGATAAGTTGCAATGGCGTCGTTTTGGTGAACGCTTGAGGGAGAGATCTGTATTGCGAGTTTAGCGTTTGAATGACCAGATTTGCTGACGTGTCTTGAGCGACGTCGTTTCGGGGTTTGAGCGTTGTTTAGCGCGAGCGAGCGTTGCTGGTGGGATCTGTTTCTGTCGGTGGAATAATTAAACAGATTTCTCGCGCTTATTTAAGGAGCAAGACTTGGCTTCGTTGTATTCCACCAGATCCCATACTTAGAGAAATATTTCCTGATTTCGTTCTCTGTTTCTCAAACCCTCGTCTACTGTTCACCGTGACCTTCTCCGGTAATTTCCCATCGCTTCCGGCCGTCGTTTCTTTCGCTTGAGGTAGCGTTGGACTCCTCTTGGAAAGATCTTTCACCCTATATTAGTTTCGGAGTCTATCGTTCGCTGGAGTGAGATCGCGAAGCTGCTATCTTTGGTAGTGTGTTTGTGCGCGCAGGTAGCCTTCGGTTTTAGCTTTGAGATCTCGTTTGATTTAGCTCCCTGTTGAGTTGTATTAGGGTGTTAGTTGCTGGTTGAGCGTGGAACTCCCAGCTGTGTTTTTTGTGGTTGGCCGTGAGTTGTTGTTGATGATTCTCTGTATCTTGCGTATGTTTAACAGGTTGGAATCAGATTTCTCAGGCCTAGTATTGTGGAAATTATTTCACAGAAGTATAAGGTACGGATCTTGAGCTTGTAATTCAGCGTGGAACTTGGCTTGGATGAATCGCGAGATGGCTGTGTTGGATTGCCGTGCTTGGTCGTTGTCCTGGTTGAGGACTGTGTATGCTTATTGTGTTTAATTGCTGTGTTGCATATGTTTATATGCTTGTGTTCCAGCATGTTGCATACACGCATGACATTCCATTTCAGTTGTGCCAGCCATTGCCTTGTTTCGTTGCTGCTTCTTTTTTTTCTTATCAGGATGCGAGGGCCAGCGGCGATACCGCACTCTCATTTACCCTATGCGCCGTGTGGCGGTAAGGGTGGGCGAGTAGGGGTGAGTGGGTAGCACCCACATGTCCTACACTCACCGTGGCCACATATTCTGTTGCAGTTTACGTTGAGCTGTTGTCTCATTTCTCGTGCATAGCATCTGCATTTTATTCTTGCTGTTCACTGCTGTTTTATAGCTGCTCTCCGTACTGGGGTTTGACCACATGTCCCTCTGGGGCTTGGTTGTTTTCCTTGTTTGTGTTGTTTTCAGGAAACCCAGGTTTTACAGCTGGTCGTGGTTTTAACCCAACTGGTGGTGCCCCAGGAGGTGGTTGAGTATCCCAGTAGCGTATAACATATTTATATGTATCAGTACTGTTAGCCAGAGGATGCCCTGCGCTTTGTTGTTGTATTATGTTGTTGGAGTCTGATACATGTTATTGTTGTTGTATTGCTATACTGTGTTGTTGTTGGCTGACAACTGCGTTTGGTTGTTTTTACAAACTGGGATATAATTTGAGTATCGCACTATTTTAAATTATATCGTTTTAAACCGTCAGGCCAAAAGCGAAAATTTTACCCGCTTTTTGATAGCTTCCGCATGTGTTTGTGTGTTTTTACTCTGATATGAGCACGAGGCCTGACAAAGAGGACAATAGGGAGAGCTGTTCCAGAAGCTAAGAGCTTGGCGCTTGTGACAGTAGCTCAAGAGGCTGTACCTATCCAAATGATATCAGCTGTGATCCCTCCTGCTCCAAAACGCAAAGCACCGAAGAGGAAGTTGAAGCTGCCAGTGGGTTCTGATGATGAAATTGTTGAGAATGAACCAGATGTGGAGAATTTTGTAGAGCAACAGAGGGACAAGACAACTGCTGATGACGTGGATAACATTATTGATCAAATTATTACTGAAACAGCGCAGATGGAAACAGATATGGGTGAACCATTGTTAACCAGATCTGATGATATAGTAGTTGAGGACTCTGAGCGCTCGACTGCTGTCAATGATGAGGATGATAATCTTGATGGAGATGAAAATGAAATTGCTAGGAAAATGGCATCTTTTACTACACCAAAACAGTTTCTTAAAGAGCCTTTGAGATCTGGGGAGGATGACGACTTGTCTGGGTCTAAGCAACCAAGTAAGATAATTGAGCCTGCAGCAGCTGAGAAGGACAAGGAGATTGAGCCAGTGGCTACTGATGATTTGAGTCTGGAAAAGAGTGTTGCGACGATGACTGACTCTGAGGACACATAGCCCTTGAGCAAGGTTCTGGCGCTTACAGACAACTCTAAGTCTGATGAAGAGTCGATGTCCATCGAAGATATTCTGAAGCGAATTCCTGCGGACTTGATGTTACCATCCGTGACAGCTGCAGAGCCTACAAGAATAAAATTAGGACTTGGAATTGAGACCGGGAGATGTTCAGTTTAATTTGTGCAGACATGGATTTCCTTGTACAGCTTAGGGAAAAGGTAATAACAGATGTTGCCTCATTCTTTCATTCTTTCAGTTTGCGAAGATTACCCGTTTTGGATTCGATTAAAGATATAATTGTCAAAGAAGAGCATATTTTAGCTTGGGCCGAGACTGATTCGTTAGAGACAGCTGTGAGGAGGCGTGAGTATATTATTTCTAAATACAGAGAAATGATTTTGAGAAAATTTTTGGAAGCTCATCGCAAGCATTTCAGATCCGGTCAACCCACGACAGCCATTGATCTTCAGATCATATCTTTGCTCTCAGATGCTCATCTCTTTGCATTAGAGACCTTACAGACTCAGATGAGCATACACGGACTGAAGTGGGAACGGATGTGTAGCTCCAGCCTGTTTGAAGGAGAAAGTAGGGATCGTGGTGCAGTTATTGCCCGATCAAATACGAACATCCGGTCTTCTTGCTGAACAATGACCTTAGTTAATGGGTCTTGGGTCATTCAAGAAGGCGGAGATTTTTGGAAACGCCTACCCAAGCCGGTTGTTTCTCTCAAAAGGAAAATACCAGCTCAATGACAATTCGATGGTACTCTAGCCCTGGTCAGTGAATTTTTCAAGACGCTTCATAAACGATGGGCTGACGTATGTATAGAGGTTGTATATTTTACAGTTTCTGGCCGTCTGCAACCAATTGGTTCGCATAATTTTTGCAGAGATATCGTTGCAGTTGGTTCAGTGGTAGATTTAGCAGTAGACCCGGCAGATTTTTTTGGAGTTTTCCGCCGAGGCCCAGATGTACAGTTGATTCCCTCAGATTCGAGTTCTTCTTCTAGTTCTAGCCAACCACATCCGATCTCTCCGAATGATAGTTTTTCTCAGCGCCATCTGGATACAGCTTTGACTTCTACTAATCCGAGTATCTCTACTGACTCTCGTATGCTCTTCACTACCGATGACATTCCTTTGGGTGTAGGGACAACTGTTGACCAAATCTTGATGCCTACTGATGATGTAACCTCGCAAGATTTCATAGAGCCCTTGGCACAGCTCCGAGCTTCAGTCAATCAGATTCAAATTGAGCGAGTGCAGAAAAGGGATGATGCAGAAAATCTCAAGGATGTGCTTCTATTACACATCAGAGGCCTTGAGCAGCGGTTTACCGAGATTTTAGAACAACAGGATAGAACCTATCGAGGTCTGTTTGCCCATGTTCGACAAGAATTTCAGCTTCAAAAGGCCGCCCTATCCCTTGAAGTTCTGGAATCTCGACAGAAGCCACAATCTCAGCAGGTTGCTTGGTCTTTGGACATGGATAATAAATTGAAGGGGGTCCAAGACCAGCAAGCTGCCATTTCCCATGATTTAATGGAATTCCGTGTGCAAGCACAGGAAAACTTCAATACCCTCACCTCTCAGTTGTCAGAGCTTGTTGATTATATCAATAGAGGTGGTGATGCCAAAAAGGGGGAAAGTGGTAGCAGCCGAGGTCCGCAGCCTCCTCCTGTTGATCGTGGTAGACCTGGTTCTAGTAATGGAGGAAGCAGACCTGGCGGAGGTAGTAGGAGCAAATCTTCGAGTAAAAGATATTACAGAAGTGGTGGATCTCGCAAAGGATCAGGAAGAGGCATTGGATACTGACTAGGAGAAAAATGAACAGTTTTTTTAGTTTTTCAGTTCTTTGTACAAATATTTTGTACTTTGCTTCGTATTGAATATATATAACAGACTTGGAGCAATTTATTTTTGTCTCTCTTAAGTCAAAGGCTACTAAGTTTTGTCATCACCAAAAAGAGAGAAATTTTTAAGATAAAATTTATATGTTTTGGCGATAACAAAAACAAGACTAAGAACTGAACATAAGACTCAGATCTGAACCCTAACTATTCGCTCTGAAGATAAGGAAACATTTCAGATCTGGACGTCATGTAATTGAGACGAGTATTTCAGAACAGATCAGATTTGGGTATCAGATCTCAGTTATCGGGTTGAAGACTTTGTTTCAGAGATTATCAGTTTTGAGTATTCAGATGTATAGAGAAATTCAGATTCCATTCAGGAGCCTATTATATTTGAGTACTCGGGTTATTTCAGTTATCGGGTCAGAATTTCAAGGTATCAGGTTTGAATCAGAAGGTACGGTAACAGATTCGGGTATATGCGTTCAAATGTGAACAAACTCTACACAGGGTTGTTCTGACCTCAGTTTTGATAGTGTCTCTATATTACGAGAAGAGCAGTACAGTTCTCAGATGTGACAGAGCATTGATTCTGTAATAGTACAAGGAGGATACTTCAGATGTGATGGCTTATGTAAAGAGACATCTTGTAGCTTTTCACAAAGGGAAAGAGAGCTGTTTTTAGATTTTATCGTTCTAGCAGATGTGAGGTTCGGATTTCACCAGATGCTATCAGTTTATTATTTGAGAGGAATCAACGGTCACAATCTGTTAGATTAGATGCCCAACTAGCCAACTTGTGGCGTGTGGGTTTTATAGACTCCTGTACAAACAGTCTTTATATATGATATTCGCATTTTCTTATATGGCGTTCTTTACTTTCATTATGTGTGTAATGATTTACAATTGCGTTGAGTAAAGACCTAGAATGCACTGAAGCGTATGTTAGATGTGATAGTGGGTATGACGGCTATCATGAAACACATCTAATAGTCGCTGTGCATTCTGAAAATGTTCCTAGTCGATTGGGCCGTCAAAATGAGGATAAGGCCGCCCGAGTTCGAGACTAGTATCTGCGATGCGAAGTACCATGTTTCATTGGTAGGGAACATTGTGATGTTCTGAGCATGCAGATAGATAGTGACCTGGTGATCTATCGAACTACCCTCCTTCGGACTTTCCAAGTGGTTACCATTTGTCGAGTGGATAAGTCCGAGGTCTTGGTTGTACTGATTAGTCCTCACGACTCGAAACGTCATTGAGACTATACATGATAGGCGTCTCGCTTTGACCCGTTTGCCGACTCACTTGGGGTCATAAGGCGTCGGGATTGGGTGAGACCCCGATGCATGTAGGAATCGATGCATCGTTGTCGAGGATTCACCGCTCGCAGACATGCGTGGATATCCTATGTTATCTGAGGGGATAATAGTGTATAAATCTCTGGCCAGAGTACTAGAAGTGTTTTAGGTAAATGTGTTTACCTAGCTACACTCGCGATGTCACTATTCTGATCTCCAAGATGTATGCATAGCTATCGGATCTATAGCGACTCTCGATTTACCAATGGTCGTTGATCTGATCGGGATATATGGATTGAAAGGACCGTACTGTACGCTAACCACGACCAACTGGTTCTTGCAGGCACTATCAGTGATACCTAGGGGATCATGGGGCGATGTTGCTAGACGCTTTACCATGATCCGTTGGGCAAGTCCGGAATTGTGATTCCGGAGCCGCAATGGTTGTGGGCCCACGGCTAGCTGTATCCCTAAACCATTGAGGGTCACACAAGTACTAGATTCGAGATTCCCGCACGGATACTCAGCTCAATGTGTTGAGCACGAGAAGAGGATTTCGGGAAGTGCGACTTCCTAAAAGTCAATAGGGGTCAAACCGAGGTTTCCCGCTGTTGAGGTGCAAAACGGTCATTTTGCACTGGGGTTCTGAAAAACGGTTTTTCAGATCATATTATTCAGTTTCGGAAACTGAGTCGATCGGTCCAATCTGATCGGCGATCGGAGTTACGGTGAAGTCTCGGTGATGGAGATGAAACGAATGTTCATCCGTTGGACCCGGGCCCGTTGGGCCGGATCCAAAACCCATCACCTATTCTATTTAATATGGAATTATGACTTAACCTAAACACAACTAATGCACTAAACCATAACCCTAATCTCTATAGCCGCCCCCTCCTCTCTCAAACGCCGCCTCCGCCGCCGCCGCCGCCCGTCTTCGCCGGAAATTCGTTTCCGGCCAATTCGACGAGGAGAATCCATTCGTGCTGATCTCGTCAGTCCTTCTAGTGCAGGCTGACGAAGGAGTCTCGTTTCTGGTCGTGGATCGGATTGGCGATATCTACCGCAGTCTACCGAGAAGAGCCGACGTTATTGTAATTTGATTTAAAACTTATATCAAGATAAAATGTTTATTCGATAAACAAAGGGTATTTAAAATTGTTTAACCCTACCTTCCCTTCCATCAACAATGGGTTTACGTCGATGCTACCCGTATACATGGCCCGGCTCATATTATTGAGGGGGTCATGTATGCCGGAAAGCTGTCCACGCCATTGACAACTGTTGTGAGTCGG
>KQ992541.1:76785-89649 GCA_001598015.1 Dorcoceras hygrometricum | reverse complement strand
CAGCATCAGCTGCAGCAAAGGAGGCCGTTTGGATAAGGAATTTCGTCCAAGAGTTGGGCGTCATTCCTAATGGAGTTGGTCCAGTCCCGGTGTACTGCGACAACACGGGTGCCGTTGCGCAAGCAAAGGAACCTAGGTCTCACCAAAGATCCAAACACATACTGAGGAAATACCACATAATCCGGGATATTGTGGCTAGAGGTGACATAGCAGTTGAGAGAGTCGCCTCTGCGGACAACGTTGCTGATCCACTTACGAAGCCCTTGCCTGGACCGTTGTTTGAAAAACATCACGAAACAATGGGACTGCGTCTGATGAGTAGTTGGCTTTAGGGCAAGTGGGAGATTGTTAGAGTAGATGCCCAACTAGCCAACTTGTGGCGTTTGGGTTTTATAGACTCCTGTACAAACAGTCTTTATATATGATATTCGCATTTTCTTATATGGCGTTCATTACTTTCATTATGTGTGTAATGATTTACAATTGCGTTGAGTAAAGACCTAGAATGCACTGAAGCGTATGTTAGATGTGATAGTGGGTATGACGGCTATCATGAAACAAATCTAATAGTCGCTGTGTATTCTGAACATGTTCCTAGTCGATTGGGCCGTCAAAATGAGGATAAGGCCGCCCGAGTTCGAGACTAGTATCTGCGATGCGAAGTACCATGTTTCATTGGTAGGGAACATTGTGATGTTCTGAGCATGCAGATAGATAGGGACCTGGTGATCTATCGAACTACCCTCCTTCGGACTTTCCAAGTGGTTACCATTTTTCGAGTGGATAAGTCCGAGGTCTTGGTTGTACTGATTAGTCCTCACGACTAGAAACGTCATTGAGACTCTACATGATAGGCGTCTCACTTTGACCCGTTTGCCGACTCACTTGGGGTCATAAGGCGTCGGGATTGGGTGAGACCCCGATGCATGTAGGAGTCGATGCATCGTTGTCGAGGATTCACCGCTCGCAGACATGCGTGGATATCCTATGCTATCTGAGGGGATAATAGTGTATAAATCTCTGGCCACAGTACTAGAAGTGTTTTAGGTAAATGTGTTTACCTAGTTACACTTGCGATGTCACTATTCTGATCTCCAAGATGTATGCATAGCTATCGGATCTATAGCGACTCTCGATTTACCAATGGTCGTTGATTTGATCGGGATATATGGATTGAAAGGACCATACTGTACGCTAACCACGACCGACTGGTTCTTGCAGGCACTATCAGTGATACCTAGGGGATCATGGGGCGATGTTGCTAGACGCTTTACCATGATCCGTTGGGCAAGTCCGGAATTGTGATTCCGGAGCCGCAATGGTTGTGGGCCCACGGCTAGCTGTATCCCTGAACCATTGAGGGTCACACAAGTACTTAGATTCGAGATTCCCGCATGGATACTCAGCTCATTGTGTTGAGCACGAGAAGAGGATTTCGGGAAGTGCGACTTCCTAAAAGTCAACAGGGGTCAAACCGATGTTTCCCGCTGTTGAGGGGCAAAACGGTCATTTTGCACTGGGGTTCTGAAAAACGGTTTTTCAGATCATATTATTCAGTTTCGGAAACTGAGTCGATCGGTCCGATCTGATCTGCGATCGGAGTTACGGTGAAGTCTCGGTGATGGAGATGAAACGAATGTTCATCCGTTGGACCCGGGCCCGTTGGGCCGGATCCAAATCCATCACCTATTCTATTTAATGTAGAACTTTGACTTAACCTAAACACAAGTGTTACAACTAAACCTAACCCTAAGTGCAAACCGCCGCCCCTCTCTTCAAATTACCTCACGCCACCGCCGTGCGCCGCCCGCCGCCGCTTCGCCGAAAATCGTTCCGGCCTAATTTCTCGAGGAGAATCCGTTCGTGCAGAATTCGTCAGTGCTTCTAGTGCAGGATGACGAAGGAGTCTCGGTTTTGGTCGTGGACCGGATTGGCGATATCTACCGCAGTCTATCGAGAAGAGCAGAATTCGTCAGTGCTTCTAGTGCAGGATGACGAAGGAGTCTCGGTTTTGGTCGTGGACCGGATTGGCGATATCTACCGCAGTCTATCGAGAAGAGCCGACGTTATTGTAACTACGATTGGAGCCAGGCACAAGTGCCAGCAAGGTAGTGGTTTTGAACCCCCTATGTATGTCGATAACTGTTATTGAATTTTTCGTATTGATCGTCTCCCGGCTGTTTATTCCTTGTTCTTCCGCTGCCTCGCCGGGGGGCGGATCCGGATCCCCGACACAATCTATATTAAGGAAACAAGATCAAAGCTATTTTGAGTAAAATCGCGCATTACGCAGAGTGATTGATACGTTGTTTACCCCGTTTGGTAAATAAGTCAATCAAGCCTTGACAGCGCAGATTACCTTCTGCATAGCGTTAATGGAGATACGATGAAGATATGCAAAGGGATTTCTTTCTACTGACCGTTGAAAAGTATAAATAGTCGAAGATTTCAAATGAAGAAGCTCTCCGTGAATTTTTAAGCTCTCCATCAATTTGATCTCGCATACTCTTACGCTCTCAAAATTCTGGGAATATTCAAGCGTTCAAAATATTCAAAGTCCCAATTGTCAAAATCTCGAAGAACATTCCTCTGTTCTTATTAGTCTTATCTTCGAGATACTTACAGTACTCAAAACATTGTATTCATTGTATTATTCAGATTGAGTTTGTAACGAACGTGCTTCTTGAAGCATTTCGAAAATCCATTTGATTGTAAACAGCAGTGTACCTGCTTGGTTGTGATGGCTAGGAGTTCACTTGGAGCGAGGCTCAGTGATTGGGTGTCTACAGTGTTTGTATTCATCAAAATTTTCTAATGGAACCTTCCTGCAAAGGAAGAAGGGGAGACGTAGGATTTGATATCCGAACTTTCATAAACAAAAACGTTTTTAAAGGGTTTCGAAAAATTAAAATCCATAGGAGTTCATTCAACCCCCCCCCCCCTTCTGAACTCCTAGGCCTATTTTCAATCCTATCAAGTCGTCACCATCTCGAAGAACAGTTCTTCAGTTCTTATCAGAAATACCTTCGAGAATTCTTCTGGTTTACATTTTTAAACAAGTTTCATTGTAAAAGAAACCAGAAGATTTACGGTACTCTGTTTGTATCGTATTCCTTGTAAAATCAGTTCAAAGTCTGTAACGAACGTGCTTCTTGAAGCAGTTCGAAAAATATTTTGTTGTATTCAGCGGTGTAATCTGCGTGATAGAAGTTTCTAGGAGTTCACTTGTAGCGAGGCTTGAGTGATCGGGTGTTTACAGAAGCTGTACTCATCAAACCTTCTAGTGGAACCTTCCTGAAAAGGAAGAAGGGGAGACATAGGATTTCAGATCCGAACTTCCAGAAACAAATTCTCGACCCTATATTTTTATTTATTTGCATCGCATTTTATTATTAACTGTTCACTATTTAATTGGTTTTTTTCCGCATATTATTTGTTAACTGAGAAAACAGATTTGGACTGAGACCCTCAGATCTGATCACTCAGATCTGACTTAAGCACAGGCTTGTAAAAACAGTTTTAAAGGTTTCGAAAATTTAAAATCGAAGGAGTTCATTCAACCCCCCCTCCCCACCTTTTGAACTCCTCGGCTTATTTTAACTCTACTTTAGATTCCATTGATCCTATCAATAAGAATTTCAGAACTTAAAATAAATCTAATGAATCATTTAAAACTGAAAACTTCGTAGCTCAAGATATTAAAATGCTTAAATATTTTATAACAAACCCGATGGAACAGTTCAGTCCCTACACTGCTTAAACAAGTAAATATTTTTCACAAACTGTAGATTGAAATTTCAGTAAAGTAAAATCTTTTATTTTAGCTTGCTGCGGAAACTATTGGTCGCTGGATTGTGCCAACTGAAACCACCGCTAGCTCAGAAATCATGCCCCTTAGCATGTGTCTCAACATAATCTGCACCAATCAAACATAGTGAGCCTAGGAGCTCAACAAGTACAAAACTGGATTATATCAAATAATACGTAGTACAAGCACAAGCATAATATATTTTTACTCAAATAATGTTCTCAATTCTGGTACGTAAAGAGCAGCAGTTTAAAACTTTCACTTAAAAGCCATGCACAAGAAATCAACTTAGAAATAAAAGTATTTTCTTTTTTCTGTGAATTCAGATTCCTGACTGTGGTTCCTCTTTTCTTAGTTCTCTTGATCAAGCTCTTAAAATACCATGGTACTAATTCGGTACATCTCCCCAGTCTCAACTGGTCCATACACGATATAAGTTTTGGTAAGGCTAAACGAGACTCTCTTGATTCCCAAACCTTGTAATTTGGTATGGCTCCGAAACGTCTTCCGACCCATACCTCGTAATTTGACATGGCTCCCGAGACGTCTCTCGACCCCACATCTCGTAATAGAAACAACCACAATTAAGTCACATTCATTAAAATCATTTTTTTTCTTAACTTTATGTCTCAAGTCTCAAATCTCATGTCTCAAATATTAATCTGCCTCAAAGTGAAATCTTTCTTATCTTTAAAATTTTCTTCACTGCAGGATGCTGTAAACTCAAGAATCTCAAGGCTGCTCATCATTTTAAAATATCTTTGGAATAAACATTATCAAGAAAAATTGCAGTACGTTTTAAAAACTTGATACTATTCATAAAATACCTTTAAAATATCGTCATCTTACATTTTCTATGCTGACAGCAGGCTGCTCCTAGGTAAAACCTATCCTGGACGCGCAAATCAGTTCAGAACTGATCAGCTCGGAACCCGAAAACATCTTAGGTACTTTCCTCATTCTACAGCGGTCATTTAGCTTAACAAGGAACTAACAGCTTTTGGATGGTCAGACAGGTTGAGAAGGTCAACAGTTTACTGGGTCAGAACAGTTTTGGACGGTTAATACATCTTTGGAGGGTCGATGGTTTACAATCCAAACTGTTCACAGAAGTCATATGGATTATGGGATCAAATAGTGTACATGAATCAAGAGCTTTACGGGTTAAAACAGTCAAAGAGCTTATAGGGTTAGAATGGTTACATGGCTTACGCTGAGAACAAAACAGCTTATGGTTCTAAGAAAGAACTGCTTGTGCTTCAAATAAGAAGAATAGCATACGCTCAACTGAAAGGAACAGCTTCTGCTCAAAGAAACATATCACATTAAGCTCAAGAAAATAGAACATCTCAAGCTCAACAAGAGAGAAAAAATTAAGCTCAAGGAAAATAAAACGACTTAAACCCAACGAAAACCGAACAGCTTAAGCTTTAAAGAAAGAATAGCTTAAGCTTAAAGCAAAGAACAACTTATGCTCAGAAGCAGGACAGCTTACGCGCACAGAAGGCAGTTCAGCTTACAGCTTAAAGAAAAGTAATTAGCTTAAACTCAAAGATACAGCTTAGGGCTCGAGGAATAACAGTTCAGCTTAAACTCAAGAAAACAAACAGCTTGCGAAGAACAGGTTACTACTCACTGGCCAGAACTCAAAAAACCCAATTACGACCTATGGACCTCTTCTCAAACCTACTATCGCTCAGCTCATCCTTGTCAGCAGCAACGAAGAAGTATAACAACATGACGCATAAATATGTCCATGTGGAGTCGAGCTGGAAAGATTCTAGCCACCTGTCATTGTCAATTCATCTCTATAAATAGGCGTTAGTGAGCTGATTGTGATTTTGATTTTTTAGAATTGTGTAACCAACATTTTGAATGTAAATAAAAGCTATTCCTTCTTATTCTCGTGAGCTTCTCTGTTCTTCAATGGAGAAATGGAATCCATTGAAGTTTGTTGATTGTTAATATGGTATCAGAGCATAAGAAGCTGCTTCTCTGATTTCTTTCCTCTTCAATCAACTTCAATTGAATTCAATGGCGAGAGGCGGGGAGGTCAAGCCGCAAATCAACTGCCGATCGTTTGCCCAATGTTGGAGGATTCAAGAATCCCCTACTACCTCCATAATGGAGATCATCCAGGTCTGCTTCTCGTTTCCAATACCCTTGTAGGATCAAACTATAACACCTGGAGACGCGCCATGATGGTAGCGTTAACAGTATCGATCACTCGATTGATCGTCCTTGATCTGAAGACCTACTATATGGATCATGGATTAGATGCAATAGTATGGTGATATCATGGATCCTGAATTATGTAGCACGAGACATAGCGGATAGCTTGATGTACATGCAAACTGCTGAGGAAATCTGGTCAGACCTGTATGAAAGATTTCATGAGAGTAATGCTCCACGAATCTACCAAATTAAGAAGTTACTTAGCGGTCTGCAGCAAGGATCCATGGACGTCAGCTCATACTACACTAAGCTGAGAACACTATGGGATGAGATCCGAGACTATCAACCTACTTCAGCCTGCACCTATGGATCAATGAGAGAATGGCTGAACTATCAAAATCAGGAATGCGTAACGCATTTCCTAATGGGATTGAATGAATCATACGCTCAAGTTCGCGCACAGGTACTGATGATAGAGCCACTACCAGTCATAGCCAAGGTCTTTGCGCTCGTTATACAAGAAGAGAGGCAGAGATCTATTCATTATGGTGTTTCTAAGGCACGCGTTGATCACTCTGTCATCTTAAGCAACGTGAATTCCTCGACCACTACTGCAACATCCTTGAGATCTTCTCAGATTGCGAAGGGGGAAGGGGAGACAGAGTTTTATGCTCTCACTGCCATTTCAGGAATCATACAATTGATAAGTGTTATAAACTTCATGGTTACACTCCAGGGCACCCTAAGTTTAAATCGCAGATATCTCAAGGTGGTGCGCAAGCTCATCAGGCGTCAAGTGTTACAGAAACTAACCCTTGCACACAAGGTGATAGTCTAACCCAAAACCAATGTAAACAATTAATTGAGTTCTTGAGCTCTAAGATTCAGACTGGGCAGAATCTTCCCATGGAACATCAGCCCGAGACCAAAGTATCATGCTTTACTGGTATACGCTCTGCCACTTCTCATATTTCTACTATCTCGCAGATGGACTGGGTGATGGATACAGGGGCAACTCATCATATTTTTTGTTCCATATCCATGTTTAATTCCTCTAGGGCCATTCAATCCAAGGTCACATTACCCAATGCCTTTACAGTTCCAGTCATGCTCATTGGTTCGGTTGCTGTAACCAGTGACCTGACTCTCAAAAATGTCCTCTATGTTCCAGATTTCCAATTTAATCTACTATCAATTAGTTCTCTCACAAATAATCGCAAATGCTCAGTGTTTTCATGTCTGATTTCTGCCAAATCCAGGACTCCAGCCAGAGCAGGACGATTGGGATGGGTAAAAGGATTGGAAACCTGTATGTGCTGTCACAACCGGATAGGTCTTCTTCTTCTTATGTTTGTAGCACCTCCTCCTCTATGAGTGAGCTATGGCATTGTCGTATGGGACACCTGTCAGGCCTTCAGCGGTTGATCGTAGAATAGCAAGCTCGTGCTCAACACAGAGTTAAACCACGCAAAACAATAGCGGAAGCATACAAAAGTGGCTTAAATTTTCGCTTTTGGCCTGAATGTTTAAAACATAATTTAAAATACAACAATACTTAAAATATCCCAATTTACCAAATCAATTCAGTACAACAGTACATCATTAAAACATATAACCAGTACCAAATAACAACCACTACAAAGCACAGGACAACCCCCGACAAATAGTACTGATACATAATATGCTATACGCTAACTGAGACACTCTAACCTCCTCCTCGGGCACCACCAGCTGGGTCTACTCTACGACCAGCAGAGTAACCATGATAACCTGAAAACACATACAGGAAAACAAACACCAGCCTCAGAGGGACATGGGGTCAAACCCCAGTACGGAGAGCAACTGAAAACAGCAGTTAGATAGCAACAGATACAATGCAAATGCTATGCACGAGATCAAGGCTACAACCGAACACAGGGAGCCAAAGGATTCCAAGGACATCTCAACAGACGGTGGCCACAATGTGTGTGAGTATATGGGAGCTACCCACTCGTCTCAGCACACGGTACCAGGTGCATAATCATCGCTCAACCTGCTATTGCCCAACACATGAGATGTGGGAGCTACCCACTCCGCTCACGGTGGCTAACAATCCCAGCAGGGAGATGAGTGACGGGAGTTACCCGCGCGCCTCTACAAGCACCCTGGCACGCTCAAACAGCAAGCATAAGGCACGGCTACAAGAGATCTGAAACAACATGGAACAGATGCGTGTATGCAGTGCAATCACAATGCAACAGATAACAAAAAAATATACACAGCATCACCGAACAGCAAGCAAAAGCACATATCCATGCCAAATCTCAACGCTGTAACAAGCT
The DNA here is from genome assembly GCA_001598015.1 of Dorcoceras hygrometricum. Lineage (NCBI taxonomy): Eukaryota > Viridiplantae > Streptophyta > Magnoliopsida > Lamiales > Gesneriaceae > Dorcoceras > Dorcoceras hygrometricum. The sequence goes on along the minus strand of KQ992541.1, from coordinate 81,345 downwards.
CACATCCGTACCTGGGAGATGAGTGACGGGAGTTACCCGCGCGCCTCTACAAGCACCCTGGCACGCTCAAACAGCAAGCATAAGGCACGGCTACAAGAGATCTGAAACAACATGGAACAGATGCGTGTATGCAGTGCAATCACAATGCAACAGATAACAAAAAAATATACACAGCATCACCGAACAGCAAGCAAAAGCACATATCCATGCCAAATCTCAACGCTGTAACAAGCTCACATCCGTACCTAAATTCTTCTGTGCAACAATTACTACAAACAGGGTCCGAGCAACACAGATCTCACACCTGCTAAGTCAATCAAAAACAACTACTCAAGGACCGAAACACAGAAAAGCAACAGCTGGGAGCTACGAACTCAACCAGTGCTAAACTACCCCTCTAACTCAACAGAGAGCTCTAAACAAACACAAGGCAAGGTCTGAACACTTACCCCAACAAGCTAGGATGGAATGCTAAAAGACTACACAAGGGACACCTCACCAGCTTCAAGAAAACATTCGAAAGCAGTATCCAAACGAAGCGTCTCAGCAAGAGGAGTCCAACTCTACCACTCTTACTTCAATCGAAGCTGTCTACCGTCGGCAATCCGAGAAGATAAGGTTCAGTGAACAGTAGCTAGGGTATCACGACAGAGATCAACAATCGGGAAATATTCTAAGTGTCAGGAAATAATACAAAGTAACGAAGACCAAATCCTCTTATACTCAAATATGTTCAAGACCGCTGAACAGATCTCACCGACAACTTAAATCTCAAAGCTGATATTCCCGCTCGCAACCAGATCTCGCAACAGATCTTACTCTATGCCAAAGCAGATCTCTACTAACTCAAACGACGTCGTGCAAAGTCTACATTCGCAGCTGGACACGTCACCCGCTACTCAGATCTAAATCGCTAGCGCCAACGAAATCTGAACCCAAAACGGCGTAGCTCTCGAAAACACATATCTCTCTCAAATCTGAAGACCAATGCTGCTCACTGCTGAGTCTCGTCCGCTAATCCAAAACGCTGTCATTCCAACTAATCCAAATGACGTAGTTTAGCAATTCGCTACAAAACAAGCTAGCGCACTCTCTACTAAACAGCGATAACTGATCACGTCACCACTGCTGAACGCTAGCACTCAGATGACCCACGCTAAATTCTGAATAGATTCCGCGAAAGAACTCAACTAAACCAAAGCTGTTTCCAGGACTTATACACACCTGATAGCTTCTCCAAGAATGCTAACTCAAAGCTGATCACCCAGACACGATCACGCTCAAATCTGATCTCAATAAAACCCGATTAATTAACTCAATTAATCTCATCAGCTTTTTGGGTCTCACATCTCTCCCCCACTAAAACAGGATTTCGTCCTCGAAATCAAACAGCTACGGATCTGAACAGAACTCAACCAGAAACAAGAGTTCAAGATAACTGGGGAAAACCACAAGCAAACCACTACTGGAATCTGATATGAAGCTCACTCAAACAGATGCAGCCACTCAGGCTGCATCTTATCTTCCAGTTCCCAAGTAGCTTCCTCTCTACCATGCTTGCTCCACTGAACCATCACTAAGGGAATGGTTTTGTTCCTCGGCTGTTTCTATTTTCTATCCAAGATCTGCAAGGGATATTCCACATAACTCAAAGTTCGATCTAACTCAACCTCGTCAGTTCTCAACACATGTGAGGGACCCGGCTCATACTTCCTCAACATCAAAACATGAAACACATCATGTAAGGAAGACAATTCTGACGGCAACAGCAAATGATATGCCAAAGGGCCAATCCTCTCAGCTATCTCATAAGGACCAACATAACGAGGAGATAACTTTCCCTTGAGACCAAATCTCATTAAACTGTGGAAAGGAGAAACCTTAAGAAAAACTAGATCACCAACCTCAAATTCTAAAGGCCTACGCCTCTTATTCGCATAACTTGCTTGGCGATCTTGTGCATCTTTCATTCGTTGGTGAATCAAATCCACCTGATCTCTCATCTGGTGCACAAATTCTGGAGAGGACAGCTGCTTCTCCCCCACTTCTTCCCAACATACTGGTGATCTACACTTCCTGCCATACAAAGCTTCAAATGGTGCCATGCCAATCGTGACCTGATAGCTATTATTGTAGGAAAACAAAAATCAAAGATAATGAGTCTTGCCAGCTACCACTAAAATCCATCACAACAGCTCTCAACATATCCTCTAAAATCTAGATATTCCTCTCAGATTGGCCATCTGTTTGGGGGTGATACGCGGTACTCATAGCCAATCTAGTCCCCTAAGCTGTTTGCAAACTCTTCCAAAACCTAGAAGTAAATCTAGGATCACGATCTGAAACAATCGAAACTGGCTGATGGATCTGTGTAACAGATCCAGATTGAGTTTTGAATTACACAAAACTTATTATTGTGTTTCTAACAACTCTACGTAGTGTGCAGATGATAAGAGGAGAAATCTGATAACAGTTGGAACGCTCAAAGTAGTTGAGGCTGCTGATGAAGAAAAGAAGTTTATCATCTTCGCTTATGTGGACAGCTTTGCTTACGTGGCGTCCTGCGTGGACAGCTTCGCTTATGGGGAGTCCTGCATGGACAGCTTTGCTTATGTGGAGTTCAATCAACTAAGCGATGAAGAAATGGAAGAAGCCCGAAAGCAGGTTGAGGTCGAGACTGCTGAGGTTACTGTTGAAGTTGCTGTCAACAGATACCGTGCGAAGATTTACTGTTGACAAGGTTGTTAAAAAGTAAATAAGAGCTGGGATCAGCAAAGATGACGTCAGCATTTCTATTGGAAGAAGCTGCGATCAGCAAAGATGACGTCAGTTTCTATTGGAAGAAGCTGTGATCAGCAAAGATGACGTCAGTCTTATCAGCAGACAACAAGATGGATCAGCAATCATGACGTCAGAATATCTGTTGAAGATGCAGATAACAAAGAAGAGGAGTTGCTGATGAAGATCGAACAGCAATGATGACGTCAGCTTTGATGTCATCGCAATCAACAGTTGACAAGAGAAGAGCAAGAGATGGAGCGACGTCGTTTAACTCTTCACAGTGTATCAGCCGTAGCAGTGAGCTACAGTAGATTCAGCAGTTAGATTCAGTAGATTCAGCAGTGAGCTACCAGTCGTTGGGAGTATTCAGTTGACAGGTTATCCAGTCGCAAGCTACAGTGATCCAGTCACTGGCTACAGTGAAATTAAAAGAAAACCAGTCGTTGCGCATCAAGGATCACAACCAGCTGTTGCGTGTCAATGTAAATGAACCAGTTGCTGGAAGTTGATGTACCAGCTGCTGGAAGTTAATGAATCAGCTGTTGCAAATGAAGATGAACCAGCTGTTGCGCGAAGTGTTGTGACGAAGAAAAGACAACAGCTGAGCGAACAGCTGTTGAACAAATTGTTGGAATACATTCAGCTGTTGGGATGCAATCAACGCTCAAAATGGAAAGAATCAATGGCTAAGATTGAGTCGTGCAAATGCCTTAAATCAAGGGGACAAGATTTGTACTATTCTGGGAAATAGTACAATATACAGAGGAGCATTGCACACATTTGGGAAGATGACGATTTAGCCATAACAAGCGCGGAAAGGATTTGAATCTACTCTAACGGCTATATCTTTGGAGAGAAGCTATATATACAAGATGATTTGAAGAAATCGATGACTTTTGACACTGTGTGATTAATAGAAAACAATCAGAAAAAGGAACGCACAGTGCAAAGAGGGAAGAAAAATTGGAGACAAAGCAGTAGACCGCCATTAGAGAGGAGCGCATAACGAGTGTCTACTGCTGAGTCTCAATCAGCTATTGAAGAGCATTTTTCCCTGTGTGTGAGATTTATTTTTCTGAGAGTTGAGCGTTCACTATAAAATCTCGCACACACAGATTCACTCGTATATTTTGAGAGATGTGCGAAATTGATTAGCGAGTGAATCACAAACAAAAATCAGATCCCGTCCAAGAACGACGACGTTAAACTCTGTGTTTGTAGCCTTTCTCACATAGACGTAAAACAAGTGAGTGACAGCTGAGGTTTGGTGGAGTCTAGGAGTTCTCACAGCTGCTGGTTGCGGGATCGGGTCTGTACACGATGTGTAGATCAAATCTTCTAGTGGAACCTTCCGAGGAGGAAGAAGGGGAGACGTAGGACATTGATGTTCAAACTTCCATAAACAAATAAGCTGTGTATTGTATTCTGTTATTTATTCCGCATATGCACTTATTTAGCATGCACGCATACATTATTGTACACACAGTAAGTCGAACAGATTTCTGTTTACAGAAATCTGTTTTGCGCCGAGTCGTTTTAAAATTTAGGATTCAGTTCTGGTGTTTTCCGCATGATTTTATTTCATACCAAATCTGTCTCCGGTGCTCTGTTTTAATGTTCAAGAACCCGAGGTATTGCACCTCATAATAGCAGCGCAAAATTTTTTTATTTTTCAATAGCAGCGCTGTTAAGTCGTTTTTCGGTCCTAACAAGTGGTATCAGAGCAGGTTGTTCTTGAACGAGCACTTATTTTAAAACGCATGTGCTATATTTTTTTTA
>KQ992541.1:49975-66459 GCA_001598015.1 Dorcoceras hygrometricum | reverse complement strand
AACAACCCAGCTGGTCTTTGATGTTCAGCCTTCACCAGCTGACAAGTTAAACATTTCGAGACAAATCTGGCAATGTCTCGTTTCATCCCTGGCCACCAGTACAACTGCTGGAGGTCTTTATACATTTTAGTACTCCCTGGATGTACAGTATAAGGGGCTGTATGAGCTTCTGCCATCAAATCTGATCTCAAGGTGTCCACTTGTGGCACCCAGATTCTTCCTTGAAATCTGATTACTCCACCGTCTGAAAAGTAGAGACTGCTACCTCTTTCCCTATCTTGCTTAACCTACTTATGAAGCTGTTCATCTTTTGGCTGACCCTCACGAATTTGGTCCATCAAATCTGATCTCACCGAGAGATCTGCTAAGGCTGACTTGCTGCTACTGGTTACTAATTCTAGTCCCACCTTCTCAATTTCAGCTGCCAAGGGTCTTTGGACAGTGAGCTGTGCTAGTCCAACGATCTACTCAAAGCATCAGCAACCACATTAGCTTTTCCTGGGTGATAGCTGATCGTGCAATCATAATCTTTTACCAGCTCCAGCCATCTCCTCTACCTCATATTCAGCTCCTTCTGAGTGAAAAAGTATTTGAGGCTCTTATGATCTGTGAATATCTCACACTTCTACCCATACAAATAATGTCTCCATATCTTCAAGGCAAACACTACGGCTGCCAGCTCCAAGTCATGAGTGGGATAGTTTTTCTCATGGTCCTTCAGCTGTCGGGAAGCATAGGAGATCACCTTTCAGTCTTGCATCAGTACCGAACCTAAGCCCATCTTAGATGCATCTGTGTAAATCACAAACTTCCCTTGATCATACCGCATGGTTAATACTGGCGCTACTATCAGCGCTTGTTTCAACTTCTCGAAGCTGATTTGGCATTCTGGAGTCTAATCATACTTAACCAGCTTCCTTGTTAATGAGGTCAAAGGGACAGCTATCTTGGAAAATCCTTGAATGAATCGCCTATAATAACCGGCTAATCCCAAGAAACTCCTTACCTCTGAAACCGACTTTGGTATTGGCAAGTCACGTACAGCTTCTACTTTGCCTGGGTCCACTTCTAATCCATCCTTAGATATAATGTGACCTAAGAATGCTACCTTCTCCAACCAAAATTCGCATTTACCATACTTAGCGAACAACTGCTTACTCTTCAAAACTTGAAGCACTGTCCTCAAATGATCAATATGTTCAGTCTTTGTCTTAGAGTATATTAGGATATCATCTATAAACACAACTACGAACTGATCCAAAAAGGGTTGGAAAACTCTATTCATCAGATCCATAAAAGCTGATGGGGCGTTGGTTAAACCAAAAGGCATCACTAAAAATTCATAGTGACTGTAACGGGTTCTAAAGGCTGTCTTGTATATATCGGATGCCTTAATCTTCAGCTGGTGGTAACCCGAACTTAAATCAATCTTAGAAAAGACTGCTGCTCCTTTCAATTGGTCAAAAAAATCCTCAATTCTAGGAAGGGGGTATTTATTCTTAATGGTCAGTTTGTTCAGCTCCCTATAGTCTATACACAGTCTCAAGCTTCCATCCTTCTTCGTAACAAAAAGAACAGGGGCTCCCCAGGGTGAAGTGCTTGGTCTAATAAATCCTTTTTCTAACAGATCTTGTATCTGTTCCTTAATTCTTTCATTTCTGAGGGAGCTAAACGATAAGGTGGTCTGGATACAGGGGCTGCTCCTGGAACTAAATCGATCGAAAATTCTAATTCTCTATCTGGCGGCAGTCCTTGTATATCTTCTGGGAAAACTTCAGGAAATTCGTTTACCACCTCCACGACTGAAGTTGGGGCTTGCTAGTCGCTGCCAAGGATGACAGACTTATCATAAATCCTACCCCTCCTTTTCTCAAACAGCTTTGAGCCTTAAGTGCTGATATAAGGCAAGGAATCCTCCACGTCTGATTGGCTTCAAATTGAAATGAGTCTCCTCTAGGCGGGTTAACTGCTACTGCTCGAGTCTTGAAATTAATTACCACTCCATGCTTGGTTAACCAGTCCATCCCCAAAATCATGTCGAACTCAGGCATCGGCAAAACAATCAAATCTTCTGAAATAGAATGCCCTTGGAGCCTAAGTTCTAAATTCCTAAACATATCATGGGATACTAATTCTTCTCCTGAAGGCACTGTCACACAAAAGCCTACAGCTACACGATCAGGTCCAATGGGTAGCTTCCTAGCAAACTTAGCTGCTATAAATGAATGGGTGGCTCCTGAATCTAGCAAAGCCACAGAAGGCAAACCAGCTATTAAAATCTCACCAGTAACCACTGTAGAATCTGGATTGGCCTGTTCGGTCGTCATCACATATGCCCGGCTGGTCACTAGCTGTCTCGACTTTGGGCAATTCTTCATCATATGCCCTGGTAACCCACACTTGTAGCAGACGTTCTGTCCAAGTCTTCACCGACCAGAGTGTGGCTTCTGGCACTTAGGACACGCTGGTCTGTTGCTACCAGCTGGAACTGCACTGATCGGTTGGATAGGCAGAGGCTTCTGTTCCAGTAGGGGTTTCTGCTCTTGAGGCCTCTGCTGATTCTTATGCTGCTTCTTGAAAGGACTTTGATCTTTCTTCTGAGAGGCCTGCCTCTTCTGCTGCCTTTCTTCATCTATATCTTTCCAATCCCTCTCAATTCGCAGGGCTCTATCCACTGCTTCTCTATATGTCTTGGGCACAGATAGTCTAACGTTCATCTTGAACATGGGTTTTAACCCTTCCACGAAGTGGCTCAACTTTTCTGCTGGATCATTTCCAATTAGAGGCACAAAATAGCATCATCTTTCAAACGTCCGCGCATACTCTTGCACAGTCATGCTTCCTTGTTTCAAAGTCAGAAACTCTCTCTTCAAATCAGACCTCTTGTCTGCTGTGAAGTACTATTCGTAAAACACTTGCTTGAAATCTGCCCAAGTAAGGTTCAGCAAAATCCACCGATAGCTTAGCTCCTTCCCACCAAATCATGGCGTCATCCCTCAACATATAGATAGCGCACCTTGGTTTATCTAAATCTGGCATCTGGAGGTACTCAAAGATAACCTCCGTCGACTTAATCCAGCTCTCAGCAACTAAAGGATCAGTCGTACCACTAAACTCTTTCGGCTTTTGTGTTCTTAACTTCTCCTGAGGATCATCATTGTTGGGTCCTCGGCTGCTGGATGATTTACCATTACCTCTGCTATTTTGCTCTACCAGCAATCTTAAAAGTTGGGTAATACTATTGTTATTGTCTGGATCTGTTTCTTCTAAGGTAATACCCCTTCTACCTCTTCCTCGTCAAGACATCTTACAATCTAAAGCCCGTAATCCACCACAATTCAATAATCAGAACATGCCAAAGTTAAAGACAAATGCTCTGAAACATAAAATAAACTCACAGCGCTGGAAAAACGATTGACAACTGCTGTTCCAACTGGAAGTGCGTGTGTTTATCTCAGGACAATGCTCTGATACCAAGTTGTGACGTCCCAATCCTCATGGGGTCACGAAAGAATAATAAAAAGAAAAGAAGGGCTGAATGGGAATTGTTATAAGCTGTATTTCTTATAAATAAATCAAAATTCAAACACAAACATAATATGACGCCAGATACTGGAACGGCTGAAACAATTTCTTTAATAACAGATGTTACAAAAGTGCAAAATGCGATATTACAACTTTGCAATTCTATATGAATTCACTATTGTTGTAATGGATCTAATACAGACTTAACAAAAGATCAAAAACAACAACAGCTGCTGCGGAAAAACATCGGCCGTGGATAAGCACAATCACCACAGCTGGTTCAGTCGCTGCCTCCCGCCTGCCCCAGCTCTGTCCCACCTGCACCATTTTAAAACTAATGAGACTAGGGGCTCAGCAAGTAAAATCTGAAGATAACAATTTCGCATAATGCAGGCAGACATCTAAATATATCGTAACTTAACAAAACAGTTTAAAGGAAGTCATTCATCAGCTTTCATAAACTTTCTTTCGTTAAACTTGGAAATGGGGAAGATGACCCAGATCCCATTCTTATTTTCTTGTAATTTATGGCTTAGAAGCTCTCCTTAGGTCCGTGGTGCATCTGATCAAGTGACTACTGATATCAGCCTTAGCATTTAGCTCGTGGTGAAGGGGCAACTGACATCTGGACAGCTGCTCACCCCTCCATGGTGACCGTCTTTATCTATGCCATAAATCCTTAAATTGAAACGGGATTCCTTTAAATTCATAGATGGTTGAAATTTGATTTTGAAATCATCGTTCGGGTTCACAGTGCTTCGAAATTCTTTCTTTAAAACTTCTTTAAAACTTTGTCGAGTATCGGGTTCTACTGCTGAGACTTATCGCTAAAAGGAATCAGCTGTTGCTAAGGGAAACAATATGATTATAGTAAAACAGACGCAAGGATATTCGATAACATTGAAACAGATGTATTGAATGAAACGACGTCGTTAGTGTAAGAATCAGACGTTGGGTAATGAATCAGTCGTTTGATAAGAATCAGCTGTTGGTTCTATGAAAATCAGCTGCTGGTTCTAAGAAAATCAGCTGCTGGTTCTAAGAAAATCAGCTGTTGGATAAAAATCAGCTGCTGGTTCTAAGAAAATAAGCTGTTGGATAAAAATCAGCTTTTGGTTGTTGACCGTAGTCAACTCAGCTGTAAGATAAACAATAATGAAGGACTAACCCAACTCAGATGCAAGACAACTCACGGCTGAACGTATACAAATATCAACGGCTGAATGCAACACTTAGAATTTTCTTAACACAAAGATAACTGCTGAAAAGGGGAACTACTGAGTATAACTTGGTGTGAACATCAAAACGACGGCTGTGCTATCAGCCGTTGCCTATCAAACCAGACTTAACTTCTGAGTCGACTAGAAACTCCGATTACATAGCGTCAAGTTCCGATGTCACCATCCACCGGAAGGAAGAACATTCATGAACATAGTACTTAAACCCAATTGCTCAACATTTTAAAACAACATTTTCATCTTCTTCATCGAAACACTCTTCAAAATTTGCAACAGAAACAAAACTTGAACCCGATCATCCAAGCACTTCCTAAAACATGCTTAAACATGAACATAACTTATCTTAACATAAACAGGCAACAATCATGCACTGAAGAACAATATATGCTTTAAAATGGCGTAGAAATAATCAGTCTTTACTTGCCTTAAACCTGTGAAACACAGAAGCAGTGGGTCTCAACAGGAGTTCTCCACAAGCACCACCACGAGCACCTTGAAGTTTTAAGAGAAAAAGAGATTTTCTGGACAATAATGAAACTCTCTTGTTATGAAAACTATCATATATGGGATATGACTTGTAGTAGGTATTAACACTCGAGTAGGCATGGGATTCTACCAACCCGTGTCCTTTTCAAAAGAATTTGTCAAATACTCCCTACTACTATTTTGAATTTGAAAACTTTACCAAAACATTTTAAAAGAACTATTTTTGTCCAACTGAGGGTATTTTAAAACAAAATCTGAATCTGCTCGTGTTTATGCTCGGGCGACAGCTGCCTGGAAACCTTCCGCGTCATGTCTCAAAGCAACAACTGAAAATCAGCTGTTAAAACAAAAGAAATAAACTTAAGGCTGAAATACGCAATATCAAATAAGCCCTTGAAATAGAAAAGGGTTAAATATGTGGTCCTATGGATTTTGGAGCGCTACAATCAGCCTGCCACGAAACCTCAAACAACCATCAGAAGAGACAGAATAGTCCTCCAACTGATCAACTCTCACCTTAAGTTTCAACTCATGGATGGATGGATCAGTTCTCTGAGCTGCTCTAATGCTAGCAACAATCTGTGGCTCAACTTGAAAAGAAGACACCACCACATAATCCTCACCTGGGTAGTACCTCCAACCAGTAGTGCTTAGATGCTCATGGACCTTCGAAATATGCATCGAAGCCAGCATCGCCACTTGAACCTTTCTGCTCAATGCATCAGCAACTACATTCATCTTCCCAGGCTGATATTTGATCTCACAATCAAAATCTTTAATCAGCTCCATCCATCTACGCTGTCTCATGTTCAAATCTGACTGAGAAAACAGATATTGAAGACTCTTGTGGTTGGAGTACACCACAAACTGCTCACCATACAGGTAGTGACGCCAAATCTTCAAAGCAAAAACCACTCCTGCTAACTCCAAATCATGAACTGGGTAATGAGTCTCATGCGGCTTCAACTGCCGAGAGGCATAAGCAATGAATCAACCATTCTGCATCAACACACAGATATTGAAGACTCTTGTGGTTGGAGTACACCACAAACTGCTCACCATACAGGTAGTGACGCCAAATCTTCAAAGCAAAAACCACTCCTGCTAACTCCAAATCATGAACTGGGTAATGAGTCTCATGCGGCTTCAACTGCCGAGAGGCATAAGCAATGAATCAACCATTCTGCATCAACACACAACCCAATCCATTCAAGGAAGCATCTGCACAAACCACAAAACCACCTGAACCACACGGAAAAGCCAACACAGGCGCTGTAGTTAGCTTCTCCTTGAGCAATTGAAAACTATTCTCGCATTGCACAGTCAACACAAACCTCTTGTCTTTCTGAGTCAACTGCGTCATTTGCTTAGCTATACTAGAGAATCCCTCCATAAACCGCCGATAATAGCCAGCCAAATCCAAGAAACTACGAATCTCAGCAAAACTCTTGGGACGCTCCCAGTTAAGAACAGCCTCAACCTTATTGGGATCCACAGAAATACCATCAACAGAAATCACATGACCCATAAAAAAAACTCGGTCTAACCAAAACTCGCACTTGGAGAACTTGGCATACAACTGCGAGTCTTGTGAGACCTGAATTTAGATATGAGATTTATTGTTGGATTAATCGGTTTTAAGAGTTCTGAAGTTTTTGTAATTTTGGTATTTTGAGTTAGAATATGGTGAAGTCTGTCAGCAGATAGTGTTTTCGGTATTTCGTTGTGTTCGAAATCTGTTGACAGCGAGTTCCTGTAGCGGGCGCAATACGCTGTCGTTTAGCGTTTGATGAAATCTATCAGCAGTTGGCATTTGAGCATTGCGTTGTGTTGGGAAGGATCTGCCAGCAGCAACGCTTACGTGGATTTCAGCAGAGAGCGCTAAGGAACTTTGAGAAACGGCGACTTTTTGGTGAGGTATCTGCTGGGTGATATCTGTTAGCGGCTAGTTCCTGTAGCGAGTGCAAAATGCCATCGTTTGGATTAGTGGAGGCGACGTCGTTTTAGTTAGTTGAAACGCAGCGTTTTAAAGTGTTGAATCTGGTACCAGTCGTGAGGAGTATGTCGCGATATTTGAATCCAGTCGCAGGTTTTGGGTGACCAGCTGTTGGCAGAAATGATGACGTGGGTTATGCGACGTCGTGTGGATAAGTTAATGCGACGATGTTTTGCTTAACGTTGTTTGAGAATTCAGTCGCTGGTTGAGTGAACAGCGTTGTCGACTGGTTTTGTTGGTGATATCTGCTAACAGCTTTGTAGTGCGAGACTTAAACGTCATCGTTTAGATAAGTGGAGACTGCAACGTTTTGGTGTTTAGCGCTAGAGTCTGTTGGAGCGCTTCGGGCAGATATGATGACGTGTCTAGAAGTCTCTGCGAAGCCATATTGTTTTAGCGCTAGCGATTGCTGTGCGAGCGTTTAGTTCATCAGATATGATTACGTGGGTTGCACGACATCGTATTGGCTTTGTATGGATTCTGTTGAAGCGTAGCGCTTTGATCAGATTTGCTGACGTGTCTGGAGCGACGTCGTTTTGATTAGCGCTCGTTGTCTTTGCGTTGCGGTCGCTGGCGTGAGCTTCCAACTGTTGAAGAAGCTGTTGGGTATCAGCTACGTACTGTTCCCGTTACTATCGACAGTTGCGATTGTTATGTTAGTGTCGGTGGATTTTAAATCAGGTTTCTTGCGTGTATATAAGCAGCAAGGCTTGGTCTTTGTTCCATTTTTAATGAGATTCCATACTTAGCGATATTTCCTCCCGATTGTCGTTCTTCGTCTCGAACCCTCGTTCGATACTGTTCACCGTAACCTATTTCCCCGATTTCCCGTCGATTTCCTTCGTTGTTTGAGCGAGATTTATGGAGCTGAGTTCGTCCTGCTAAGAGCTTTCGATTTCTGCCATTTTGGATTTTAGATCGACGTTTGGAAGAAGATCGAAGGAGCTGCCGTTTCGTGTATCTTTGCAGATTCCAGTCGATAGTTCCTCAGCTCTATTTGAGCTTCTGGATTCGAGCTTCTGGCATAGCTTTGTGGGGTTTTGCAGTTAGCCGTGAGGAAGCATAATCGAGCAAGTTGTTGGTACCGTGCTTTGATGGAATCTGTTTGAGGTAGTTGCCTTGAAAGGTACGAATTGAGCTTATAATTCAGCTTTGAGATAGGCATGGGAATGTATTATGTGTGTTGTATAGCTGTGCTAGCCGTGAGGAAGCATAATCGAGCAAGTTGTTGGTACCGTGCTTTGATGGAATCTGTTTGAGGTAGTTGCCTTGAAAGGTACGAATTGAGCTTATAATTCAGCTTTGAGATAGGCATGGGAATGTATTATGTGTGTTGTATAGCTGTGCTGAGTGTTTGTGTAGAGGCAAGCTGTGTATATTATCACGTCTATTGGCTGAACTATCTGGTGCGTTACCTGCTGTTTGGTGATCTGTTTAACTGCTATGCATGCGATTATTTGAATGCCTTGGTTGTGTTTTCTGGCATTGCACGTACATACATCATGTTGAGCATGATACTGCATCTGCTTAGCATATTGAGCCATTGAATCCTTGATAGCAGTGGTATATTGCTCTGTTGGAGCTCTTCTCTCGTGGTGCGGTGCGGTGCGGTGTTGCATAACCACGATTGAGTGCATCTGGAGGGTGCGGTGAGCCGTTCTCATACCCCTCAGTTGCAGTGACCTGGATAGAGGTTGGCGGGTGGTTGTGTTTCCACTAGCTATTCCGTGCAACCCGGCGGGTGGCGCCCGTGCGTGTGTTGACGATGAGCCACTCTATTTTCCACGGGGTGCGATCGAGTAGCTTCCGAAGCCCGGTGATGTGTCACAGTTGTTGTTGCCTGTTCGTTTGTCCTTCCGGTTGTTACTGTTGATCTTTGTACCGCACATGCATTTTCACGACATGATACATTGCATGCTGTTTCTGATTTGCTGTGTTATGTTGCTCTTCGTACTGGGGTTTAACCCCGATGTTCCTCTGGGGCTGGTTGTTTTGTTTGCCTCCTTGTTGTTCAGGTCTCCCAGGTTATTCCGCTGGTCTTGGTGTTGATCCAGCTGGAGGTGCCCCAGGTGGTGTTTAGAGTGTCCCAATTAGTGTATAGCATATATGTATCAGTTCTATTAGCCGGGGAGTGTCCCGTGATTTGTGTATTCAGTTGCTGTATTAGTTGACTGATACTTGTTTAATGATGTACTGTTGTATTATGGCTTTTAGAATTGTGTATTTCTACTAACTGGGATATTTTGACATATTGTGGTATTTTAAAATTATGTTTTCTTCGTCAGGCCAAAAGCAAAAAATTTTAGCCACTTTTTAAAGTGCTTCCGCTATGTTTACGTGATTTAACTATGTGTTGTGCACGAGGCCTGACATTTTTGGTATCAGAGCTTAAACTGGGATAAGCTCCATTTCTTTGATCACATGTGAGTCTAGGCACAGTATGGTTTTTTCTTTTGAGATGTGCTTGACTACTTGAATTACTTGTTTGTGTGCTTACCTTTGAGTGTCTTGTAGAGATGCCGCCTAGGAGAAGAGGTAGAGCTAGTAGTGGTGGTCGATTCGAGGACTCTGGTTAGTGCTAATAGAGAGGGTTCCCCCCAATCGAGTGTTCCTTTGGGATATAGTGAGAGTCAGTCTTCAGCCTTTCACTTTCTTGCTAGTGCTGTTAATAGAGCGGTTGATTTGATGGAGAGCCTTGTAGTTGGACAGACTCGAGTTCAGCAGTCAATAGGACAAAGCGTGGATCCTGTGCCATCTGGAACGTCGTCATCCCAGCCTTCTGTGGCACCGCAGTCTTTGAGTCGTCCGAGGTTTAGACCTAGAGGAAGGCAATTTAAGAGATCCAGTTCAAGTTCTTCGAGTTCTGGTGGTTCTAGTGGAGCGAGCTACGGCTTTCTGTGGCCAGTGTGGGGGTAAGCATAAACCTTCTCAATGCGTTGGAGTGCGAGGTGCTTGCAACAATTGTGGTCAGGTTGGGCACTTTTCTAGAGTGTGTCCTACTTTGGGACAGCGGGATGTGACTAGAAGTTCCTTGAGGCGACCGTATCGTCCTTTTCAGTCCCAGCGATCAGGGCTACAGCCAACTCAGGTGGATGCGACAGCCAAGGAGCGAGATGATGTCTTGACCGGAGGAGGTTGTACAGGTAGTTGTACTTTACTTGTTAACTATGTGTGAGTTTAGTTTGACGCGTGAGCATCGCACTAGTTGTGATTGCATTAAATTGTTTTGGTGGTGCGCGAGGGTTGTTTCCGCCCCATCTTGTTTGTGTGATGCCGTGTCTTTGTTTCCCCTGTCGGTAGAGAATTTGTCGTCCTGTGAGTGATGCTGAGTTAGCTTAGCAGGTTGTAAGCAAGTTCTGGTAAAGAAGTTGTTTGTTTTGGGAGTGTTTAGATTCCCTTTGTCGAGAGGATAGCTATTACCGGTGGTGATGCGACATCCGAATTGCAGATTGGGATTGGTGATCTCCTTTTTTCGAGGGTTTCTTCCCTCATGTGTTTCAGTTGAAATCCTTCTGATTCCTTGTAATCTTTAGTACTGTGCGTATCCTCTTTGATTCCTTTTGTCCGGACAGCAGAATTGCGGTATTTTGAACTCCATTTTTTTTCTGTTGTTTGTGTTCCCAGCTGTTGAGTTGTTTTACGAGTTGCATGTATCCAGCTGTTGAACTCCGATTTGTATAACCGTGTCTTGTCATATCTTGTTCGATTCAACTGTTGTAGCCGTGCTTGTTGTTGCTGTTTGTTCTTTACCGGGATGCGAGGGCGAGCGGCGACACCGCACTCTCATCTCCATGCTGGGATTTGTTAGCCACCATGTGCCGAGTGGTTAACTACCACAGATCATGGGTTGGGCAACGGCAGGTCGAGCATTTTTGATGCATCTGGTAATCGGGTGTGGTGCATAGATGAGTGGATGATTCTCATATCCCCGTACACACACCGTGGCTACATCTGTTTGTTGATCTTTGCCTCCGACTGTTGTTCAGCTTGGAGCTGTTGAGCTCCTGTGGACTCCCTGTTTCGGTCGTAGTCCCTTTCATTGCATTTTGTGAGGCATAGATGTATCATGATTAGTGGAAACCCTGTTAGATGAGATGCCCACCTTTGTCTTGGTGTTGGAGGCCGTTGTGTTTCCTTTGGAGATTTGGCGTGCATCTTTTAAGGTGGAGAGCGATTAGCGGTTTCTGTCTTCACTCAGTTCAGTTTGTCTGTGAGTTTAAGGTCTGCCTGCGCGAGAGAAGCTCGCTACTGATGATTTGTTGGAAGGATCATCCAGCAGTGCTAGTAGCGTTGAGTATATAAAATGCCTTCGAGCATTTGTTAGTTTTGTAGAGCATACTTGTTGGTTCCGAGTGTCAGTTTAGCGCGGGTAGTAAAAGTACGATTGTTGGATTGTCTATCAGCCCATTTTGTCCTTGTGTTAAGGCTTATTCTAGGAAACTGGCAAGAGGATATGGTGGTGATCCAATAGCAAGATTTCCTAGTTTTCTGGTGTCTGTAGTGGCTGGTAAGTACTCTAAGCTTTTTGTTCCGAAGTTGGAAGAGTCTGTGGATGTTCTTGGGTCTCGAGGGACTGCGAGTTTATCGTTTTCCCAGATCAGATGCTTAAATCGAGAGACTATACCAAGGATTGGTAGAGTTTTTGTGTGGAATTCGTTGCCAAGTGAGGGTTGGTATAACCTTCTTCGAGATTTTGTACTGTGGGAAGTACAAATTTTGCTTAGGGACAAGAAGAAAGTGAAGAAATTAGTGGTTTTCCATCAGAGGTTGAGCAGTAGGTGGATGACCTAAGAGATCTGTTCTATTGAGAACAAGGGTGAGCGTGACCTTTTGACCAGATTGTGCTTTCTAAGTGCGGAATCTTGAACCTCTGCTTGTGAACCCTGTGTTTCTTGCGAATCTCTCCCTCTGAGATTACGCTGGATTTGAGAATTAGGGTAGGTTAGCTCTTAGATTCATCAGTTTGTTTGAGTGTTTTGGGATAAAATTGGATCTTCGGTTAGCAATTTGCGATTTCCGGCTGTGTTGTTATAGGCACGTGGAGTGTTTTATGTGTCCAAGTCGAGAGAATTGCGAATCAGATCTTTTATTATGATAAATACTGATGGAATGAGCAGGACTGGACCCTAAATCAGACTGTTTGGCCAGTGAGAATTTTAGTTAGAAGCGAGGAATGGTGATAGATTGTTACCTTATCTGGGTTGCATTGCAGAGGGAATGGACATGTAAGAAGAAGGAATGTTGAGAGACAGAACTATGATGAGTGGAGCGTGCCCTCATCCTCTTTGGAACGGTCTTTCATTCTTGCGTTTTGTTTCCTTCAGATTCAAGTTTCGTCCCTACCCAGTTGGTAACTGGTTCTTTTTGTCGAACCCTTCTAAACAGTGCGCGTTGTGACTTGGCCTTTGATTTTCAGCTGTTGTCGCATAGCAGTGTAGTTGAAATGAGCTCCTCGCTATGTTTGATCTTTTGATCGTAGTAAGGTTTGTTTCTGTTTTAAGCTGGCAGTGCCATCATGAATTCTTTTCTTTGCACGGCGTGTTTATGTTGGGGAAGTGAACCAAACTCTTCGTATATGCTACAAGTGTTGAGTCAGACTTCTGTAGCTAATTGCTCGTTGCTGTTTCTCAGCAGTTGATTGCTGGTTGTTATGTTCCCGTATCATGAACTCTCGGTTAGTAGCCTTTGGGTTGTGAGTGGAGTGCCTTTGATTGATTTGTGTGTAGCTTAAATTTCCAAAGTTGTTGTTTGATTTCGAGGACGAAATCTTTTAAGGTGGAGAGAAATGTGAGACCTGAATTTAGATATGAGATTTATTGTTGGATTAATCAGTTTTAAGAGTTCTGAAAGTTTTTGGAATTTTGGTATTTTGAGTTAGAAGATGGTGAAGTCTGTCAGCAGATAGTGTTTTCGGTATTTCGTTGTGTTTGAAATCTGTTGACAGCGAGTTCCTGTAGCGGGCGCAATACGCTGTCGTTTAGCGTTTGATGAAATCTGTCAGCAGTTGGCATTTGAGCGTTGCGTTGTGTTGGGAAGGATCTGCCAGCAGCAACGCTTACGTGGATTTCAGCATAGAGCGCTAAGGAACTTTGAGAAACGGCGACGTTTTGGTGAGGTATCTGCTGGGTGATATCTGTTAGCAGCTAGTTCCTGTAGCAGGTGCAAAATGCCTTCGTTTGGATTAGTGGAGGCGACGTCGTTTTAGTTAGTTGAAACGCAGCGTTTTAAAGTGTTGAATCTGGTACCAGTCGTGAGGAGTATGTCGCGATATTTGAATCCAGTCGCTGGTTTTTGGTGACCAGCTGTTGGCAGCAATGATGATGTGGATTATGCGACGTCGTGTGTATAAGTTAATGCGACGCCGTTTGCTTAACGTCTTTTGAGAATTCGGTCGCTGGTTGAGTGAACAGCGTTGTCGACTGGTTTTTTTGGTGATATCTGCTAACAGCTTTGTAGTGCGAGACTTAAACGTCATCGTTTAGATAAGTGGAGATGGCACCGTTTTGGTGTTTAGCGCTAGAGTCTGTTGGAGCGCTTCGGGCAGATATGATGACGTGTCAAGAAGTCTCTGCGACGCTGTATTGTTTTAGCGCTAGCGATTCCTGTTGCGAGCGTTTAGTTCATCAGATATGATGACGTGGGTTGTGCGACGTCGTATTGGCTTTGTATGGATTCTGTTGAAGCGTAGCGCTTTGATCAGATTTGCTGACGTGTCAGGAGCGACGTCGTTTTGATTAGCGCTCGTTGTCTTTGCGTTGTGGTCGCTGGCGTGAGCTTCGCACTGTTGAAGAAGCTGTTGGGTATCAGCTACGTACTGTTCCCGTTACTGTCGACAGTTGCGATTGTTATGTTAGTGTCGGTGGATTTTAAATCAGGTTTCTCGCGTGTATATAAGCAGCAAGGCTTGGTCTTTGTTCCATTTTTAATGAGATTCCATACTTAGCGATATTTCCTCCCGATTGTCGTTCTTCGTCTCGAACCCTCGTTCGATACTGTTCACCGTAACCTATTTCCCCGATTTCCCGTCGATTTCCTTCGTTGTTTTGAGTGAGATTTATGGCGCTGAGTTCGTCCTGCTAAGTGCTTTCGATTTCTACCATTTTGGATTTTAGATCGACGTTTGGAAGAAGAGCGAAGGAGCTGCAGTTTCGTGTATCTTTGCAGATTCCAGTCGATAGTTCCTTAGCTCTATTTGAGCTTCTGGATTCGAGCTTCTGGCAATAGCTTTGTGGAGTTTTGCAGTTAGCCGTGAGGAAGCATAATCGAGCAGGTTGTTGGTACCGTGCTTTGATGGAATCTGTTTGAGGTAGTTGCCTTGAAAGGTACGAATTGAGCTTATAATTCAGCTTTGAGATAGGCATGGGAATGTATTATGTGTGTTGTATAGCTATGCTGAGTGTTTGTGTAGAGGCAAGCTGTGTATATTATGCATGTCTATTGGCTGAACTATCCGGTGCGTTACCTGCTGTTTGGTTGTCAGGCCTCGTGCTCTAAACAGACAACACATGCGGAAGCTATCAAAAAGTGGATAAAATTTTCGCTTTTAGGCCCGACGGTTTTAAACATATAATTTAAAATACAACGATACTTAAATAAGTTTCCCAATTCATAAAACAACCAACAATAAAGCATACATAATTCACAACATGTATCAGACTCCCCTACGGGTACAACGACAAAGCACAGGGCATCCCCCTGGCTAACTGATACATATATATAAGTATGCTATATGCAACTGGGACACGCTAGCCACCTCCTGGGGCACCACCAGCTGGGTTAAAACCACGATCAGCTGTAGAACCTGGGTTTCCTGAAAACAACATAACAAAGAAACAAACCAAGCCCCAGAGGGACATGGGGTCAAACCCCAGTACGGAGAGCAACAGATAAAGCTAAAAGAATGCATAAGATAAAATGCAGATGCTATACATGAGACGCCGAATAACAACGGAAGGCTCGACCCTCGAGGGAGCTAAGGAACTCAGACATAGCTCCAAGAATCATCAACAACATACAGTGGCCACGGGGTGTGTTCACAGTGTGGTAATGAGCCACTCGCCATGACACTACACCCAATTACCAGATGCATCAAACAATCCAACCTGTTGTTGCCTCGCCCATGAACTGTGGTAGTTAACCACTCGGCTCATGGTGGCTAACGATCCCAGCAGGGATATGAGAGTGCAGTATCGCCGCTCGCCCTCGCATCCTGGTAAGAATCAACAACAGCAATACAAGATACAAGGCTGCAAAATACGATACATAAGGGATCTGAAATATGCGTGAACGAATGCGTATATGCAATTCACATGAAACAGCTAGCATAAACACCAATGCTCAGCAAGCAATACACAGATAAGTTCACCGAAACATCCCAGCAGCCACCCATAATATCTCACGCCAATACAAAGCTAAATCAAGCTCAAATCCGTACCTTTTACTGAGCAACAATTACCACAAAACAAGGCCTGAGACTATTGATTCCAACCTGTAAAACATACACAATATACAGGGAATCATCAACTCAAAACTCACGGCCAACACATAAAAGCTCACGGCTGGGAGTCACACTCAACCAGCTAATCATTAAACCTCAACAACCAAACAGGAAGCTTAAAACTATGGCTAGGAACAAGGTCTAACCGAAAACCAGAACGTAGTTCTACCCGATCGACGCAACACTCGAACGGCAGCAACTTCGCGTTCCTCAACTAGCCAATTACAGCTTCTAAAACTGGTAAGAAATGGAAGAGCTTCTCGAGAGGAGTCAACGCTACCTTGCACGAGCAAAACAACCACCTGAAACAACGGGAATTCACCGGAATAGCTCACGGTGAACAGTAACGAGGGTTTGAGAAAAAACTGGTACGAAATGGAAGAGCTTCTCGAGAGGAGTCCAACGCTGCCTCGCACGAGCAAAACAACCACCGGAAACAACGGGAATTCACCGGAATAGCTCACGGTGAACAGTGCTTTAGGGTTTGAAGAACAAAGAATGAACGAGGGAAATATTTGCTAAGTATGGAATTGATATCACAATTCGAAGACCAAGTCTTCCTATAAATAGCACTTGCAACGACTGGAAATCAATACAAATAATTGTCCACCGACAAAACCAGTCGACACCATCAATCTCCCAAACCAGCAGGTACCAACTAACCAGCAGACGCAAGAACCAACAGCTGATTTCTCCAACAATCGCTAAAATAAACTAACGGCTGGTTCTCAAAACGGCGTCG
>KQ992541.1:17043-49840 GCA_001598015.1 Dorcoceras hygrometricum | reverse complement strand
GTTTAGATGACTACCTTGCTGGCAACTCGTGCCTGGCTCCGACCAGTTTCTCGAGGAAACCGGCACTTCACGGTAGATGGCGGTAGATAACGTCAATCAGGTCCACGACCGGATACGAGAATCCTTCATCAGCCTGCACTAGAAGGCCTGAAGAGATCGGCGCGGACGGATTCTCCTCGTCAAGTTGGCCGGAACAAATTCCGGCGACTCGAAGCAGCGGCGGCGGCGGCGGCTCTAGGCGGCGGCGACGGCGGCTTGTTTAGAGAGGACGGAGGCGGCCACTTTTAGGGTTAGGGTTTGAGTGTTGTATCTTGTGTATTATGATTTAGGTCTAAGTCTACCTTAAGTAGACTTAATGATGGATTTGGATCCGGCCCAACGGGCCCGGGTCCAACGGATGAACATTAGGTTCATCCCCATCAACGAGACTTCATCGTAACTCCGATCGCCGATCAGATCGAACCGATCGACTCAGTTTCCAAAACTGAATACTATTTTTCAGAACCCCAGTGCAAAATGACCGTTTTGCCCCACAACAGCGGGAAATCACGATTTGACCCCTGTTGACTTTCAGGAAGTCGCACTCCCCAAAATCCTTTTCTCATGCTCAACACATTGAGCTGAGTATCCGTGCGGGAATCTCGAATCCAGTACTTGTGTGACCCTCAATGGTTTAGGGATACAGCTAGCCGTGGGCCCACAACCATTGTGGCTCTGGAATCACAATTCCGGACTTGCCCAACGGATCATGGTAAGAGCGTCTAGCAACATCGCCCCATGATCCCCTAGGTATCACTGATAGTGCCTACAAGAACCAGTTGGTCATGGTTAGCGTACAGTACGGTCCTTTCAATCCATATATCCCGATCAGATCAACGACCATTGGTAAATCGAGAGTCGCTATAGATCCGATAGCTATGCGTACATCTTGGAGATCGAATAGTGATATCGCGAGTGTAACTAGGTAAACACATTTACCAAAAACACTTCTAGTACTCTGGCCAGAGATTTATACACTATTATCCCCTCAGATAGCATAGGATATCCACGCATGTCTGCGAGCGGTGAATCCTCGACAACGATGCATCGACTCCTACATGCATCGGGGTCTCACCCAATCTCGCCGCCTGATGACCCCAAGTGAGTCGGCAAACGAGTCAAAGTGAGACGCCTATCATGTAGAGTCTCAATGACGTTTCGAGTCGTGAGGACTAATCGGTACAACCAAGACCTAGGACTTATCCACTCGACAAATGGTAACCACTTGGAAATTCCGAACGAGGGTAGTTCGATAGATCACCAGGTCACTATCTATCTGCATGCTCAGAACATCACAATGTTCCCTACCAATGAAACATGGTACTTAGCATCGCAGATACTAGTCTCAAGCTCGGGCGGCCTTATCCTCATTTTGACGGCCCAATCGACTAGGAACATGTTCAGAATACACAGTGACTATTAGACGTGTTTCATGATAGCCGTCATACCCACTATCACATCTAACCTACACTTTAGTGCATTCTAGGTCTTACTCAACGCAATTGTAATCATCATACAACACAATGAAAGTAAGAAATGCCATATGAATGTGTTTCATGATAGCCGTCATACCCACTATCACATCTAACCTACACTTTAGTGCATTCTAGGTCTTTACTCAACGCAATTGTTAATCATCATACAACACAATGAAAGTAAAGAATGCCATATGAATAAATGCGAATATCATATATAAAGATTGTTTCATACAAGAGTCTATAAACCCACACGCCACAAGTTGTTTAGTTGGGCATCTACTCTAACAATCTCCCACTTGCCCTAAAGCCAACTACTCATCAGACGCAGTCCCATTGTTTCGTGATGTTTTTCAAACAACGGTCCAGGCAAAGGCTTCGTAACTGGATCAGCAACGTTGTCCGCAGAGGCGACTCTCTCAACTGCTATGTCACCTCTAGCCACAATATCCCGGATTATGTGGTATTTTCTCAGTATGTGTTTGGATCTTTGGTGAGACCTAGGCTCCTTTGCTTGCGCAACGGCACCCGTGTTGTCGCAGTACACCGGGACTGGACCAACTCCATTAGGAATGACGCCCAACTCTTGGACGAAATTCCTTATCCAAACCGCCTCCTTAGCAACAGCTGATGCTGCGATGTACTCAGCCTCAGTGGTTGAATCCGCGATGGTTTCTTCCTTGGAACTCTTCCAAGAGACAGCATCACCATTGAGCATGAATACAAATCCAGAGGTAGATTTCGAATCATCCACGTCACACTGGAAGCTAGAATCAGTGTAGCCTTCCAGTTTCAGTTCACCACTCCCATAGACCATGAACATATTCTTAGTCCTTCGTAAGTACTTAAGAATATCCTTCACGGCCTTCCAATGCAATTGGCAGGGGTTGGCCTGGTAGCGGCTCGTGACACTCAGAGAATATGCGACATCCGGTCTAGTCGAGATCATGCCATACATAATGCTACCTATTACCGAGGCATATGGCACACGTGTCATACTCTCTATCTCCTCATCAGTCTTTGGACACATAGACTTAGATAGAGTGACCCCGTGGCACATAGGTAGGTGTCCTCTCTTGGACTCTTCCATAGATAACCTCTTAAGTATGGTATCGATGTAGGTAGCTTGGGTGAGTCCGAGCATCCGTTTAGATCTATCCCGATAGATCTGTATTCCAAGATATAGGATGCTTCACCCATGTCCTTCATCGAAAATTTACTAGACAACCATACTTTAGTTGACTGCAGCATTCCTACATCATTCCCAATGAGTAGAATGTCATCAACATAAAGTACGAGGAACGTCACAGCGCTTTTAACTACCTTCTTATACACACATAGCTCCTCGGGATTCTTGATGAAACCAAATTCCTTAATTGTTTCATCGAATCTCAGGTTCCAACTTCGTGATGCTTGTTTGAGACCGTAGATCGATCTCTGAAGCTTGCATACCTTATTCTCGCTTCCAACAGATGTGAAACCCTCAGGCTGTGTCATATAGATCTCTTCCTTAATGTTTCCATTAAGGAACGCAGTTTTCACATCCATTTGCCATATCTCATAGTCGTAGCATGCGGCTATGGCTAACAAGATTCTAATCGACTTGAACATTGCGACTGGCGAGAAGGTTTCATCGTAGTCAACACCTTGCCTTTGAGTGTAACCTTTCGCGACCAGTCGTGCCTTGTAGGTCATTACCTTACCATCAGGCCCAAGTTTCCTCTTGTATACCCATTTGCACCCAATAGGAACAATTCTTTCGGGAGGATTAACAAGAGTCCAAACTTGGTTAGCATGCATTGAGTCAAACTCAGACTGCATTGCTTCAAGCCACAAATTAGAATCAGCATCGGAAATTGCCTCCTTGAAAGTTCTTGGATCAGATCCAACAACTTGATCACCTTGATCATCTTCAAGGAGAAAACCATATCTCTCAGGAGCCCTAGGAACCCTTTCGGATCTCCTAGGTGCGACCATTTCTGGTATTGGCTCTGGAGGTGCGGGAGACTCACCTGGTACTTCTATTGGATCTCGAACATCTTCGAGTTCTACTATTCTGCCCTTTCTATCAAGTATAAATTCCCTTTCCATAAAGGTGGCATTCCTAGAAACAAACACTTTTGTTTCGCTCGGATAGTAGAAGTAGTATCCAATGGAATTCTTCGGATACCCAATGAAGTAGCATAAGATGGATCTCGTATCCAGCTTATCTCCCACTGTCTGCTTCACGTAAGCAGGACATCCCCAAATCCTCATGTATGAGTACTTGGGTGGTTTGCCCATCCATATTTCATATGGGGTCTTATCCACCGCCTTGGTGTGGACATTGTTCAACAACATTACCGCCGTTTCGAGCGCATAGCCCCAAAACGAGGTAGGAAGTTCAGTGAAGCTCATCTTACATCGAACCATGTCCAACAAGGTCCGATTACGACGCTCCGCTACACCATTGAGCTGTGGTGTGGCCGGAGGGGTCCACTGTGCGAGAATCCCATTCTCTTTCAGATAGTCTTGAAATTCAGCACTCAAGTATTCGCCACCTCGATCAGATCGAAGTGCTTTAATACTTTTGCCTAATTGATTTTCTACTTCAGCCTTGAATTCTTTGAACCTTTCAAAGGATTCAGACTTGTACTTCATCAAGTACAAGTACCCATAGCTAGAGTAATCATCGGTAAAGGTGATGAAGTATGTGTGACCATATTTAGTACCAATACTTAACGGGCCGCACACATCAGTATGGATCAAATCCAATAGGCCTTGAGCACGCTCACCCTTGCCCTTGAAGGGTTGCTTAGTCATCTTTCCCTTAAGACAAGACTCACAAGTCGGTAGAGAGTTAATGTCTGACATATCAAACAGGTCACTCCTAACTAACTTGTTCATCCTACTTAGAGAAATATGACCTTGCCTAGCGTGCCAAAGTTGTGCTGGGTTCAAGTTATCGTGTTTCCTTTTAATCGTTGTTGTATGTGCTTCGACATCGCGAGTTGGAACGTCTTTTAATTTTATGGTGTATAAATCGTTTTCGCGTTCCCCAATTCAAATTAAACATTCATTCTTGTAAATATTGCAAATCGAATTAGCAAACATACAAGAATATCCATCACTATCAAGCATAGAAATATAAATAATGTTCTTCATTAATTCGGGAACAAATAAAACGTTTCTCAACAACAACTTAAAATCAGAAGACAGAAATAAATAAACATCTCCTATAGCTACTGCAGCAACTCTTGCTCCATTGCCAAGCCTCAAGGGGGTCTCACCCTCTCTAAGACGTCGGCTTCTTGTCATCACCTGCAAATCATTGCAGATATGAGATCCACATCCGGTATCAAGTACCCAAGAAGTCGAATTAAGAGACATATTTATTTCAATATAGAACATACCTTTCGCAATTCGCAACTGCTCGAGGCACTCCTTGCAGTTCCTCCTCCAATGCCCAGTCTTGTGGCAGTGGTGGCAAACATCCTCAGACTTGTTCAGTTTTGAAGCCTTTGCCTTTGGCTTCTTGGCGGACTTTTCCTCCTTCGCAGGAGCAGAACGCTTCTTGCTCTTGCGTCTGGGCCCCTTCTTCGCAGAGGAAGAAGAGCCCATAAGGAGGACGGGTTTGTCCTTCTTTATGGTCCCTTCAAACACTACAAGCATGTTAACCACCTCTTCAAGGGTGGCTGCCAGCTTGTTCATGTTGAAGTTGACCACAAAAGGGTCAAATGCAGCGGGTAGCGAGAGGAGAAGTACATCCACCGACAGCTCGTGTGGAAGCGCGATATCAAGGCCCGACAGCTTTTCAATGAGCCCAATCATACGAACCCCATGCTCGCGGACCGAAGTCCCATCGCACATGCGGCTTGTCATAAGCTCCTTGACAGCCGTGAACCTCTCATGTCGAGAGTTCTCCCCGTACAGTTCTTTGAGATGAAAAAGTATGTCAGCAGCATACTTCGTCTTCTCAAAGCGCCGTTGCATTTCATTGGACATCGATGCCATCACATAGCATCGAGCTTTAACCTCGTCGTCCCACCATTGTTTAAGCGTTACCAGCTTCTCAGGGCTGATATCGGCAGGGGATTCCTTCGGAGGACTCTTCTCTATCGCATAAAGAAGTTTCTCCGAAGCCAATACAAGATTGAGGTTGCGGAGCCAATCTTGGTAGTTCAGACCGGTGAACCTGTTGCTATCCAGTATAGCAGCGAGTGGGTTTTTCATCGAAACCACTTTATAATGCAGTAATACTGAAAAGGAAAGCAGACAAACATCACTAACTATATATAAAATAATCGCTAAGACATAAAACATGGTCGTTAAGTTTTATGAATTACCCTCCCACTATTTTAACGATTTCACCACCCTCTAATGAAATCGAGAAAGCAAGTTTCTTTAGTGGGTACACGGAGCCCAATCAAGAGATCATGGACTCGAATAATATCAGTCATCCATGACCCCCGAAAGGTAGTTTCCGATTGCAACCGGTGCAACCTCCATGTATTCACCTCACGTCCAGTAAGGGCCCAATAATATGACGCCGTTTACTATCACGTGTCAAGATTACCCATCAATGTTGAGTCGTGAAGGACGGTCCCCTTAACGTCCCCAATAATATGAGCCAACGTTAAAGGGAATTCCAACCGACTCACAACAATTTTCAATGGCGTGGACAGCTTTCCGGCATACATGACCCCCTCAATAATATGAGTCGGGTCATGTATACGGGTAGCATCGACGTACACCCATTGTTGATGGAAGGTAGGGAAATTTAAACAAATTTAAATACCCTTTGGTTTATCAAATAAACATTTATCCTGATATAAGTTTTAAATCATATTTAAAACGAGGGATTTTATTTTTGAAAATTTGGTCTCATGCATTTATTCTAAATCAAATTTAAAAACATGCAACATGCGGATTCAACTAACTATATATCACATATATAAATATTGGGATGATCGATCGTGAGATCTATGCGGTCCGTGGTTGCAAACCACGGACCTGGGTCCAATCCTAGGGGTAATGCAATATGCAATGCAATCCTATTACAATGCTTCCGGTTTTACAGATCTTCGGTCTTCAATATTCTTGATCGCCATTGTCCACCGTCTTCGGATGTCTCCCACTAAATCTAGTAATTTTACATTTAAATTTACCATGACATATAAGGGATACATTTATCAAGGGGTGGGAACGGGCCACAAACAGGCCCACTTTAAATGATAATCAAAATATTTACAACCGAATCACAAAAACTATCGCATACACCTAACAAATTGGGCACGTCTCTCGATCATCCCAATCATGCAGATAATCTAATTAACATGCATAAATTAAATAATCCTATTATTTATCGCAAAATCATATTTTAATCATAAAATCGCATTTTAAAAATAAAATCGTATTTTGTCGACAAAATCAAATTTTAATCAACAAAATCATATTTCATTATAAAATCATATTTTCGGTTTTACAGATCTTCGGTCTTCAATATTCTTGATCGCCATTGTCCATCGTCTACGGATGTCTCCCACTAAATATAGTAATTTTACATTTAAATTTACCATGACATATAAGGGATACATTTATCAAGGGGTGGGAACGGGCCACAAACAGGCCCACTTTAAATGATAATCAAAATATTTACAAACCGAATCACAAAAACCTATCGCATACACCTAACAAATTGGGCACGGCTCTGGATCATCCCAATCATGCAGATAATCTAATTAACATGCATAAATTAAATAATCCTATTATTTATCGCAAAATCATATTTTAATCATAAAATCGTATTTTATAATAAAATCGTATTTTGTCGATAAAATCAAATTTTAATCAACAAAATCATATTTCATTATAAAATCATATTTTACAATTAAAATCTCATTGGCAAATTTTAATTATATCATATTGGGCTTAAAACAATTCTAGGCCAAAAAATCTCAAAATTTCAAAATCGACCTAAACGGGCCCGATATCGAATATCGGACCGAAAACTTCACGGGCTGCCCGGGACAGGCCTAAACAAGAAACTAGAAGAATTCAGCCGTCACGACATCGTCGGAGCATCGCCGGACGGCGGCCGCCGCCACCACGTAGCGTGCGGCGCTCGGCCGCACGCTCGCCGCAACGCGTGCGGCGCATGGCGCACGATGCGCCAACGAGTGGCGCATGCGGTGGTCGACAGATCGCGCAACGATTGCGCCAACGACTTGCAGCAGCGGCCGGCCTCCAATCGTGAAACGGCGCCCAGCATCGGCGCGACGCAGCGGCTACCATGCGCGATCTTCACGCAACGAGGAGCGCGAGACCAGCGCTCAACGACCGCGCAGCGGCGCACGAAGCGGCGCGCACGTCTCGGCCAGCGCGCATGGTGTCGCGCGCGCTGTTGCGCGTGCGATGGGCCGCCGCGCGCGGCGGCGGCTGGCCGATCCAAAATTTTTTTTTGTTTTCTTCGATCTGAAAATTGAGAGATTAGATACAATATGGCACAATTGTATTGATCAGATCCGAACCTTGGCTCTGATACCACTGTTGGGGAACCGCGGCGGATCCGGATCGCGCCTCCAGGCGAGGCAGCGGAAGAACAAAATTTGCCGGGAGACGATCAATACGATTCAATATACAAATCAATCTATGACATTCATAGGGTGTTTCTCGGGGTTACCTTGCTGGCAACTCGTGCCTGGCTCCAACCGGAATTACAAGAACGCCGGCTCTTCACGGTAGGCGGCGGTAGATCCGTCAATTAGGTCCACGACCGGAAACGATCTCCCTCCGATCAGCCTGCACTAGAAGACTGAAGGATTTTATCGCCAACGGATTCTCCTCGAAAAGTTGGCCGGAGCAAGTCCGGCGAGCGGCGGCGGCGACAAGCGGCGGCGGCGGCGGCGTGAGGGAAGGAGAGGAAGGGCGGCGGCTTTTAGCTTAGGGTTAGGGTTTGTGTTGTGAGTTGAGTTGTATAGTATGTTGATTAAAGCCTAAGTCTATATTAAATAGACTTATTGATGGACTTGGACCGGCCCAACGGGCCCGGGTCCATCAGATGAAGATTTAGTTCATCCCCATCACCGTGACTTCATCGTAACTCCGATCGCTGATCAGATCGGACCGATCGAATCAGTTTCCAAAACTTAATACAATGATCTGAAAAACCATTTTTCAGAACCCCAGTGCAAAATGACCGTTTTGCCCCTCAACAACGGGAAATCACGATTTGACCCCTGTTGACTTTTAGGAAGTCGCACTCCCCAAAATCCTCTTCTCATGCTCAACACATTGAGCTCAGTATCCATGCGGGAATCTCGAATCCAGTACTTGTGTGACCCTCAATGGTTCAGGGATACAGCTAGCCGTGGGCCCACAACCATTGTGGCTCCGGAATCACAATTCCGGACTTGCCCATCGGATCATGGTAAGAGCGTCTAGCAACATCGCCCCATGATCCCCTAGGTATCACTTATAGTACCTGCAAGAACCAGTTGGTCGTGGTTAGCGTATAGTACAGTCCTTTCAATCCATATATCCCGATCAGATCAACGATCATTGGTAGATCGAGAGTCGCTAAAGATCCGATAGCTATGCGTACATCTTGGAGATCGAATAGTGACATCACAAGTGTAACTAGGTAAACACATTTACCTAAAACACTTCTAGTACTATGGCCAGAGATTTATACACTATTATCCCCTCAGATAGCATAGGATATCCACGCATGTCTGCCAGCGGTGAATCCTCGACAACGATGCATCGACTCCTACATGCATCGGGGTCTCACCCAATCCCACCGCCTGATGACCCCAAGTGAGTCGGCAAACGAGTCAAAGTGAGACGCCTATCATGTAGAGTCTCAATGACGTTTCGAGTCGTGAGGACTAATCAGTACAACCAAGACCTCGGACTTATCCACTCGACAAATGGTAACCACTTAGAAAGTCCGAACGAGGGTAGTTCGATAGATCACCAGGTCACTATCTATCTTCATGCTCAGAACATCACAATGTTCCCTACCAATGAAACATGGTACTTCGCATCGCAGATACTAGTCTAATGCTCGGGCGGCCTTATCCTCATTTTGACGGCCCAATCGACTAGGTACATGTTCAGAATACACAGTGACTATTAGATGTGTTTCATGATAGCCGTCATACCCACTATCACATCTAACATACACTTTAGTGTATTCTAGGTCTTTACTCAACGCAATTGTTAATCATCATACAACACAATGAAAGTAAAGAATGCCATATAAATAAATGCGAATATCATATATAAAGATTGTTTCATACAAGAGTCTATAAACCCACACGCCACAAGTTGGATAGTTGGGCATCTACTCTAACATAACTCCCTACCGACTTGTGAGTCTTGTCTCTGAGTGCTGAGTTTCAAGACTATCTGAAAGAGAATGGGATTCTCTCGCAGTGGACCCCTCCGGCCACACCACAGCTCAATGGTGTAGCGGAGCGTCATAATCGAACCTTGATGGACATGGTTCGGTCTATGATGAGCTTCACTGAGCTTCCTACCTCGTTTTGAGGCTATGCGCTCGAAACAGCGGTAATGTTGTTGAACAATGTCCACACCAAGACAGTGGATAAGACTCCATATGAGATATGGATGGACAAACCACCCAAATACTCATACATGAGGATTTGGGGATGTCCTGCTTACGTGAAGCAGACAGTGGGAGATAAGCTGGATACTAGATCCATCTTATGCTACTTCATTGGGTATCCAAAGAATTCTATTGGATACTACTTCTACTATCCAAACGAAACAAAAGTGTTTGTGTCTAGGAATGCCACCTTTATGGAAATGGAATTTATACTTGATATAAAGGGCAAAATAGTAGAACTCGAAGAGGTTAGAGAACCAATTGAAGTACCAAGTGAATCTCCCGCACCTCCAGAGCCAGTACCAGAAAAGGTCGCACCTAGGAGATCCGAAAGGGTTCCTAGGGCTCCTGAAAGATATGGTTTCCTTCTTGAATATGATCAGGGTGATCAAGTTGTTGGATGTGATCCAAGGACTTTCAAGGAGGCGATTTCCGATGCTGATTCTAATTTATGGCTTGAAGCAATGCAGTCTGAGATTGACTCAATGCATGCGAACCAAGTTTGGACTCTCGCTAATACTCCCGAAGGAATTGTTCCTATTGGGTGTAAATGGATATACAAGAGGAAACTTGGGCCTGATGGTAAGGTATTGACCTACAAGGCGCGACTGGTCGCGAAAGGTTACACTCAAAGGCAAGGTGTTGACTATGATGAAACCTTCTCACCAGTCGCAATGTTCAAGTCAATTAGAATCTTACTGGCCATAGCCACATGGTAAGACTATGAGATATGGAAAATGGATGTGAAAACTGCATTCCTTAATGGGAACATTAAGGAAGAGATCTATATGACACAGCCTGAGGGTTTCACATCTGTAGGAAGTGAGCATAAGGTATGCAAACTTCAGAGATCGTTCTACGGTCTCAAACAAGCATCGAGGAGTTGGAACCTGAGATTCGATGAAACAATTAAGGAATTTGGTTTCATCAAGAATCCAGAGGAGCCATGTGTATATAAGAAGGTAGTTAAAAGCGCTGTGACGTTCCTTGTACTTTACGTTGATGACATTCTACTCATTGGGAATGATGTAGGAATGCTGCAGTCAACTAAAGTCTGGTTGTCTAGTAGATTCTCGATGAAGGACATGGGTGAAGCATCTTATATTCTTGGAATACAGATCTATCGGGATAGATCGAAACGGATGCTCGGACTCACCCAAGCCACCTACATCGATACCATACTTAAGAGGTTCTCTATGGAAGAGTCCAAGAGAGGACACCTACCTATGAGCCACGGGGTCACTCTATCTAAGTATATGTATCCAAAGACTGATGAGGAGATAGAGAGTATGACACGTGTGCCATATGCCTCGGCAATAGGTAGCATTATGTATGGCATGATCTCAACTAGACCGGATGTCGCATATGCTCTGAGTGTCACTAGCCGCTACCAGGCCAACCCCGGCCAATTGCATTGAAAGGCTGTGAAGGATATTCTTAAGTACTTGCGAAGGACTAAGAATATGTTCATGGTCTATGGGGGTGGTGAACTGAGATTGGAAGGCTATACTGATTCTATCTTCCAATGTGACGTGGATGATTCGAAGTCTACCTCTGGATTTGTATTCATGCTCAATGGTGGTGCTGTCTCTTGGAAGAGTTCCAAGCAAGACACCATCGCGGATTCAACCACTGAGGCTGAGTACATCGCAGCATCAGCTGCTGCTAAGGAGGCGGTTTGGATAAGGAATTTCGTCCAAGAGTTGGGCGTCATCCCTGATGGAGTTGGTCCAGTCCCGGTGTACTGCGACAACACGGGTGCCGTTGCGCAAGCAAAGGATCCTAGGTCTCACCAAAGATCCAAACATATACTGAGGAAATACCACATAATCCGGGATATTGTGGCTAGAGGTGACATAGCAGTTGAGAGAGTCGCATCTGTGGACAACATTGCTGATCCACTTACGAAGCCCTTGCCAGGATCGTTGTTTGAAAGCGAAACAATGGGACTGCGTCTGACGAGTAGTTTGCTATAGG
Source organism: Dorcoceras hygrometricum (assembly GCA_001598015.1). Classification (NCBI taxonomy): domain Eukaryota; kingdom Viridiplantae; phylum Streptophyta; class Magnoliopsida; order Lamiales; family Gesneriaceae; genus Dorcoceras; species Dorcoceras hygrometricum. The sequence continues at coordinate 37,738 of KQ992541.1, read as the reverse complement.
GCAAGTGGGAGATTGTTAGAGTAGATGCCCAACTAGCCAACTTATGGCGTGTGGGTTTTATAGACTCTTGTATATGACAATCTTTATTTACGAAATACGCATTTATTTATGGCATTCTTTATCTTCATTATGATTATAATGTTAACAATTGTGTTGGATAAAGACCTAGAATGCACCATAGTGTATGTTAGATGTGATAGTGGATATGATGGCTATCATGAAACACATCTAATAGTCACTGTGCATTCTGAATTCGTTCCTAGTCGATTGGGCCGTCAAAATGAGGATAAGGACGTCCGAGCTTGAGACTAGCATCTGCGATGTGAAGTACCATGTTTCATTGGTAGGGAACGTTCCTAGTCGATTGGGCCGTCAAAATGAGGATAAGGACGTCCGAGCTTGAGACTAGCATCTGCGATGTGAAGTACCATGTTTCATTGGTAGGGAACATTGTGATGTTCTGAGCATGCAGATGGATAGTGACCTGGTGAACTACCCTCGTTCGGACTTTCAAAGTGGTTACCATTTGTCGAGTGGATAAGTCCGAGGTCTTGGTTGTACTGATTAGTCCTCACTACTCGAAACGTCATTGAGACTCTACATGATAGGCGCCTCACTTTGACTCGTTTACCGACTCACTTGGGGTCATTAGGTGGCGGGATTGGGTGAGGTCCCGATGCATGTAGGAGTCGATGCTTCGTTGTCGAGGATTCACCGCTCTCTCTCATGCGTGGATATCCTATATTTTCTGAGGAGATAATAGTGTGATAAATCTCTGGCCAGAGTACTGGATGTGTTTTAGGCAAATGGGTTTGCCTAGTAACACTCGCGATGTCACTATTTGATCTCCAAGATGTATGCATAGCTATCGGATCTCTAGCGACTCTCGATTTACCAATGGTCGTTGATCTGATCGGGATATATGTGTTGAAAGGACCGTACTGTACGCTAACCATGACCAACTGGTTCTTGCAGGCACTATCAGTGATACCTAGGGGATCATGGGGCGATGTTGCTAGGCGCTTTACCATGATCCGATGGGCAAGTCCGAAATTGTGATTTCGGAGTCACAATGGTTGTGGGCCCACGGCTAGCTGTATCCCTGAACCATTGAGGGTCACACAAGTACTGGATTCATGATTCCCACACGGAAACTGAGCTCAACGTGTTGAGCATAGGAGGAGAAATTTAGGGAGTGCGACTTCCTAAAACTCAACAGGGGTCAAATTGCGATTTACCGAAGTTGAGGGGGTAAACTGTAGTTTTGGTCTAGGTGATATGAAAAATTGTTTTTCGCATCATAATATTCAGTTTTGGAAACTGAGTCGATCGGTCTGATCTGATCGTCGATCGGAGTTATGATGAAACCGTAGTGATTTAATTGAACCGGATGTTCATATGGACCTGGGCTTGACCCAAGTCCAATGGGCCGGTACAAGCCCATTACAAGTCTATTAATTATAGACTTAGGGCTAAATTAAAGAGAACTACACAATTAAACCCTAGCCTCGAACACACATAGAGCCGCCGCCCCCTCTTCTCCTCCACCCCACGCACGGCCGCGCCACTGCCGCGCCACCACCGTGCCGCCGCCGTCCGCTTGTCGTGTGATCGGACTTGTTCCGATCAGATTTTCGAGGAGATTCCGTCCATGGCCAAAATCCGTCAGATCGTCTAGTGCAGATTGATGGATGAATCGCGTTTCTGGTCGTGGACCTGATTAGACGATCTACCGCCGCCTACCTTTTGAAGTGCCGATTTCCTTGTGAAACTGGTCGGAGCCAGGCGCCTAGACGCCAGCAAGGTAACGATTCAAACATCTATGTATGTTTATCGTTGATTATTTGTAATGTATTGAACGTATCTCGGGGCAATTTTTAACTTCCGCTGCGCCCCCGGGAAACGGGATCCGGATCCGCCATTGCTCATGTGGAAGCGTGATATTAGGCCCACTAGCTTCTCAATGAGCCCAATCATACGGACTCCATGCTCGTGGACCGAAGTCCCCTCGCGCATGCGACTCGTCATGAGCTCCTTGACAGTAGTGAACCTCTCAGTCCGAGAGTTCTCCCCATACAGCTCTTTGAGATGAAGGTGTATGCCAACAACATACTCCGTCTTCTCAAATCGCCGCTGCAATTCGTTGGACATAGATGCTATCGTATAGCATCGTGCCTTAAGCTCATCATCCCACCATTTTTCCAGCTTCGCCAGCTCCTCAGGACTGGCATTGACAGGGGCTTCCTTCGGAGGGCTATTCTCTAGCGTGTAGAGAAGTTTCTCCGAAGCCAAGACAATCTTGAGGTTTCGAAGCCAATCTTGGTAGTTTAAGCCAGTGAACTTGTTGCTATCCAGTATAGCAGCAAGTGGATTTTTGATCGAAGATATAATGAAAGTAGTTTATACTGAAAAGAAAAACAGACATGCATTACTGACTATTCATGAAAAACGCTAAGACATAAAACATGGTCATTAAGTTTTATGAATTACCCTCCCACTATTTTAACGATTTCACCACCCTCTAATGAAATCGAGAAAGCAAGTTTCCTTAGTGGGTGCACAGAGTCCAATCAAGAAATCATGGTCCCGAATAATATCAGCCAACCATGAACCTCAAAAGGTAGAGCCCAATTGCAACAGGTGCAACCTCTATGTATTTACCTCACGTCCAGTAAGGGCCCAATAATATGACGCCGATTACTGTCACGTGTCAAGATGACCCATCAATGTTGAGTCATGATGGACGATCCCCTTAATGTCCCCAATAATATGAGCCAACGTTAAAGTGAGTTCCAACCAACTCACAGCAAGTGTCAATGACGTGTACAGCTTTCCGGCACACAGAACCCTCCCAATAATATGAGCCGGGCTATGTATGCGGGTAGCATCGATGTACACCCATTGTTGATGGAAGGTAGGAAATTTTAAACAATATTTAAATTCCCTTAGCTTCATGATCTTATCGAATAAACTTTTGTTTTATGATCAATTAAGAAGTCATGGACTAACATTGTCTAAGAGTGCTTCCAGGTGGTTGGAGGGGCTAAGGCCCACTTAAAAACCAACCTCCTTAGACAAAGCAACGCCCTTCAGGGAGACTTAGCCGGTACAAGCCATTTTTAAGCCAGTGTATAAAGGATTCCCTTAGACAATGTTTTATCACATTTCTTCATAATTATCAACAAACTAAGTTCCTTCAATTTAATCATGAAACTTTTATTCTTGATATAAATTTTAAATCAAATTTAAAATGAGGGATTTTAATTTTGAAATTTGGTCTCAATAATTTTAAATCAAATTTAAAAATTGCGGATTCAACAGATATATATCACATATATAATTTGGATGATCGATAAGCGAGAGCTATGCGATCCGTGATTGCCAAGCACGGATCTAGGTCCAATCCTAGGTGACATGCAGTATGCAAATGTAATCCAATTACATAAGCTTCCAATTTTTACAAGCCTTTGGTCTTCAATATCTTTGATCATCATCTACACTATCTTCAAAATTATCCTCCCACTAAGTTTAATATTTACATTTAAATAACCATGACAAATAGGGATACATTTTAAAGGGGTGGGAACGGGCCATAAACCAGGCCCACTTTGAAATGATTTCAACAATATTACAACCAAAAATTATAAAACCTAGCATACACCTAACACATTAGGCATGACTCTCGATCATCCCAAACATTATCCATTCAATTAACTCAATTAATTGACATAAATAAAATAATCAAGTCAAATTTGATTTAATCCAACAAAATCATATTTTAAATATAAAATCATATTTTATAATTAAAATCTTATTTTGTTATTTTAATTGCATCAATTTAGGGCTTAAACAATTTTAGGTCCAATATCTCAAAATTTTTCAAAAATTAATTTTGGTCCAACCAAAAGGCCCAATAGCAAGTATTGGCCCAAAAACCCCTCGGGCCACCCGGGACAGGCCCAAAAAAACCCTAGAATTCAAAAACCACCGCTGCATCTCCGCCCCAGCACCGCCGCTCGCACGCGTGCAACACGAGTGCTGCATGCTGTGCGCGCCCCTGTGCGCACGGGGGGCTGCCACCTGCGCCACCAGATCGCGCAGTTGGGGCGGTGGGTGTGCGCACGCCGCCCGCCCGCATGCAGCAAGCGTGCTGCACACAGTGCGATCCCCTGTGGGCACAGGGGGCGGCCACCAGCGCGACCAGCTCGCATTGGTGGGGCGGCGGGTGTGCGCACCACCGTGCGTGACGTGTGCGTACGGGTACCGGCCAGCGGGCGCAACGCCCGCCGGGACGTGCGTGTAGGGCATGCACGACAGGCGCCTAACGCCCGCCGCGATGTGTATTTTTTTATCAAGCACCACCATGTCGAATTGTTGTTCTTGACATTACGGGAATATACTGCTATGCGTAATGTGACATCGTGAAAGTGATCTTCACCGGCAGGAAATTTGCCGACTTGGTGAGTCTGTCCACAATCATCCATATAGAGTTTAACCCCTTGATAGTTCTTGACAATCCCACAATGAAATCCATTGAGATATTCTCCCACTTTCACTCTGGAATTGGGAGAGGTCTTAGTAATCCTGCGGGTCTCTGATGCTCAGCTTTAACTTGTTGGCAAGTTAAACACTCGGACACAAAACAATTGATGTCACACTTCATGCCCGGCCACCAATACAGTTGCTGTAGGTCCTTTTACATCTTTGTGCTCCCTTGATGAATTGAATAGGGTGACGCATGAGCTTCTGTCATTACCATCTCTCGCAGTGCGTCATTTGAAGGAACCCAAACCCGTCCTTTAAATCTCACAATTCCATTGTCTATGGTGTACAACCCATTGCCCTTCTCTTCATCCTTAAACTTCCACTTCTGAGCTACTCAACACCAGCTTGGCTATTGCGGATGCGACCTAACAATGTGGGCTGTATTTTCAAAGAATTCAGCTTAGGAGCTCTCCGTGCTGCATAAACCTCTATTCCAAAGCTTTGTATTTCTTGCTGTAATGTTTCTGTATCTATCAGTTGAGCTACGATAGCGTTCTTCCTGCTCAAGGCGTCAGCTACAACATTAGCTTTTCCTGGATGGTAGTTGATATCGCAGTCGTAGTCTTTTACTAACTCTAACCATCTCCTCTGTCTCATGTTCAGCTTATTCTGTGTGAAGAAGTACTTCAAGCTCTTGTGATTGGTGAAGATCTTGCACTTCTCCCCTCCAGGTGATCTAAGCTGCACTGTCTTGTCCTGGAAGTCTAACACTGCCTGGTATTCATACAACCAGTCCATCCCAAGAATGGTGTCGAACTCTGGCATTGGGAAGACTATCAAATTTGCGAATACTGTGCAGTCCTGCAACACCATCTCAAGATTCTTGACAATTATGGCTGTACGTAGTTCTTGTCCTGACGGTATCGTCACTAGCAGTTGCTCCATCAAGCTCTCCTGAGCTATAATCATCCGGCGTACAAATGTTTCCGAAATAAAGGAGTGTGTCACTCCTAAATCAACTAGCGCACGGGTGGCTACACCTAAAATCATTACTCTACCTACGACAGATCGCACATGCAAATGCTCTAATCGTTCTATTCACAAGTTAAGATCAGGTCCTAATCGCTAAGTAGCACAGGTCTAGTATCTACATTCCTCAAAATTCTAAGGGTGAAGTGCAAAGTTACCTGTGATCAACGTGGTGTCGGGGTCGACTTCCTCTGCCTGCATGACGTAGAATCTTCTGGTAGCAGGCTGCTTCGCTTGGGGGCACTGGTAGATCGTATGCCCCGGCTTCTTGCACTTATAGCAAACTCCAGTTCTTTTGAAGCACTTCCCAGCGTGTTGACGTCCACAGTTTGCGCAGGTGGTTCTCTCTACTGGGACTTCAAATTCGGAAGCTTTATGATTCTGTAGCTTTCCAGTTGTAGCTGCCTTTGCTGTTGGCTCTGCCGCTGCCCCGTAAATGGCCTATTGTCTTGAGCTTGCTGTTGGCGCAGCGGCGCATCCGGATCCCACTCCCGGGGCACAGCGAAATAATTTAAAATTGGAGCCCGGGAATGGTCAATACACCTATATAATTAATTAAAAACATTCATAGAATGTTTAGCGTCTAGGCGCCTGGCTCGGACCAATTCCACGGGAAAATTGGCACTTCAACGGTTGAACAGCTACGGCCTCCTAATCCAGTCCACGACCGTAATGTCAATTCCTTCACCGATTTGCACTAAAAAACCGACGAAAGTTTCACGGACGGAATCTCCTTGCCGTAATGGTCGGAATAATTCCGACGGCGTCGGCGGCGAGGGGAGGAGAGGAAGGGAGAAAATATTAGCTGAGCAGCTTTTGGTGCGTTTCCCCAGGGCCCCTATTTATAGATTTTTCATGGGCTTAAACCAAGTTAATGGGCTTGGGTCGGGCCCAGTCCCAGGTGTACATTGGTTTCAAGTCCATCGTTGTGGCTTCATCATAATCCCGATCGACGATCCGATCGGACCGATCTACACAGTTTACAAAACTGAGCATTATGATGTGAAAATAATTTTTGGGACCACCTAATCCAAAATAACAGATAGGCCCCTATAAGCTTTAAGAATAGTCAAACTAGTCCAAGCTTAAGGAAATTGCATTTCCACCCTATTTAATTTTAGGAAGTCACACTTACATCCTTCCTCCTACTATACTCAACAAATTGAGCTTAATTTCCGTACGGGAATTGAGAAACCAGTACTTGTGTGACCCTCAATGGTTCAGGGATACAGCTAGCCGTGGGCTCACAACATTTGTGACTCCGAAACCACATTTTCGGACTAACCCATCGGATCATGGTAAAGCGTCTAGCAACATCGCCCCATGATCCCCTAGATATCATTGTTAAAGCCTGCAAGAACCGGTCGGTCATGGTTAGAGTACATTATGGTCCTTTCAACTCAAATAGCCCGATCAGATCAACGACCATTGGTAAATCGAGAGTCGCTAGAGATCCAATAACCATGCATACATCTTGGAGATCAAATAGTGACATCGCATGTGTTACTAGGTAAACCCATTTACCCAAAACACATCTAGTACTCTGGCCAGAGATTTATCACACTATTATCTCCTCAGATAGCATAGGATATCCACGCACAAGGGCGAGCGGTGAATCCTCGACAACGAAGCATCAACTCCTACATGAATCGAGATCTCACCCAACCCCGCCACCTGATGACCCTAACTGAGTCGGTAAACGGGTCAAAGTGAGGCACCTATCATGTAGAGTCTCAATGACGTTTCGAGTAATGAGGTCTAATCTTTACAACCAAGACATCGAACTTAATCCACTCGACAAATGGTAACCACTTGGAAAGTCCGAAAGAGGGTTATTCGATAGATCACCAGGTCACTACCCATCTGCATGCTCAGAACATCACTATGTTCCCTACCACTGAAACGTGGTACTTCACATCGCAGATGCTAGTCTCAAGCTCGGGCGGCCCTTATCCTCTTTTGGATGGCCCAATTGACTATGAACAGGTTTAGAATACATAGTGAATATTAGATGTGTTTCATGATAGCCATCAAATCAACTATCACATCTAACATACACTATGGTGCATTCAAGGTCTTTATCCAACAATTGTAATCATAATAATGAAGATAAACAATGCCATAAAAGAATGTGAATTTCATAAATAAATATCGTTTTACATAGAGTCAACAAGGACCCACACGCCACAAGTTGGTTAGTTTGGCACCTACTCTAACACTTGCTGCTGCTGAGGCTGCTGAAAAGGCCTCTTCCTCTGTGCCTCAAACCTGATGTCCTTCAGCGTCTGCTCTGACCTGAAAGCCCTTTTCAGTGCTGCCGCATAATCTATCGGATCAGCCATTAACATCTCTTTGGATGGAAGGGCTCAAACCATCCAAAAAGTGCTGCAGCTTCTCTGCAGGATCATTAGTTATGAGAGGCGAGAAGTGACAGCCTCTGTCGAATTTCTTAACATACTCAGCTACCGTCATATCTCCCTGCCAAAGGTTCCTAAACTCCCTCTTCAGTCTGTCTTGGACATTCGATGTAAAGTATTTGTCATAGAACATCCTCTTGAAACCAGTCCAGTCCAGGGTGTCCACATCTACAGTTTTCTCAGCTCCTTCCCACCATAACGCAACATCCTCCTTCAGCTGGAAGATGGCACATTTAACTCTGGCCGTGTCTGGTAGTCCCATGTAACTGAAGATGGTTTCTAACGACCTGATCCACTCTTCAGCAGCTAACGGATCAGTGTAGCCTATGAACTTAGGAGGCCCAAACTTCTCGTAAGGCTGCTCTATACTTCCTGCCCGTGAAGTACCATCATTCTGCCTCAAGATTTGGGCAAGTCCCTCCAAGACCTATTCGGTGGAACTCAATACTGGTGGCGATGGTGGCGTGATCTGTCGTCTGGGAGGCATTTGGGGGTATAACAACCAATTTTATCGCTACTTAGAATCAACATGCCTCAACTAGGATACTATATATATGTATAGATCTCTTATCAGCTCAAAATAACAAATCTTAGTATATAAAACTAACAGTTTAGGCAGTTTAAACATCAAAACATACTGACTTTGAGGCATGACTCCTGAGATTACTGCAGTCATCTGTAGGCACAATGTTAGAGTAGATGCCCAACTAGCCAACTTGTGGCATGTGGGTTTTATTGACTCTTGTACAAACGATCTTTATATATGATATTCGCATTCTTTTACATGGCATTCTTTACTTTCATTATGTGTGTAATGATTTACAATTGTGTTGAGTAAAGACCTAGAATACACTAAAGCGTATGTTAGATGTGATAGTGGGTATGACGGCTATCATGAAACACATCTGATAGTCGCTGTGTATTCTGAACATAAACTGAGTCGATCGGTCCGATCTGATCGGCGATCGGAGTTACGATGAAGTCGCAGCGATTGATATCGTCATTTGGACCCGGGCCCGTTGGACCGGCCCAAGTCCAACTTTAAGTCTATATATATTAGGCTTAGTTTAATGACTTGATGAACACAATTAGATCATCATAACCCTAAACCTAAAACAGCCGCCCCCTTTCTCCCGCCGTGCGCCGCCGCCGCCGCCGCCCAACTTCGCCGGAATTTCGTTCCGGCCTAGTTTTTCGTGGAGCATCCGATCGTGCTGATCTCGTCAGGACTTCTAGTGCAGTCTGACGAAGGAGTCTCGGATCTGGTCGTGGACCGGATTGACGTAACTACCGCAATCAACCGAGAAGCGCCGGGTTCTTGAAACACCGGTTGGAGCCAGGCACAAGTGCCAGCGAGGTAACACACCTGAAACACTCTATGTATGTTGATACATGTAGTTTTGTTTTTCGTATTGATCGCCTCCCGGTTCTATAATTTTGTTCTTCCGCTGCCTGACCGGGGGGCGGATCCGGATCCCCAACACACAACCCAAACCAAGACCATGCTATGATACCAACTCTGTAACACCCTCTTTCTTTAAAAAATTTATGCTGAAAAATCTCTTTAATTTGTACAGTAAAGTCGAAATTCTCAAAAACTTAAATATCACAAACTGCTTGAATTTCAATCATCATAAGTGTTAAGATAAAATTTATAAGTTTTGGTCATAACATAAAAAAGATAAAGAACTGAACATTAAGCTATCAGATTTGAAGTAATCGACTTCTATCAGATTAGGATCGGGGACTCAGATCCGTTCAGAATTGGACTAGGCATATTCAGATCAGATCAGAGTGTTTTAGAACAGTTCAGAAGCCTTCATGACTATTTCAGATCAGAGCGTATTAGGTCGGTTTAGAGGGTTCAGTACAGATCAGATCAGAGGATATCATTTCACATCTCAGCATGTTATCCGTAGACATATTTTAGATCAGAAGTTTCTATAACATAACAGATTCAGTAATCGATTTGTTTGTTCTATGAAGATTTAGATATGAACAACGATGAGAGCTGATGTTACGCGTAAAGGATTTCAGATTTGACAGAGAACAATAAAGAGAGATAATGGGATATATTTGTAAGAGAAAAAAAGGGGGAAGATTCGTAAGGAGAAAAGATCGTGAAGTTAATTCGAATCAGATTTCAGTTCAGAACCAAACAGATTTCAGATTTGGGTTTCAGAGCTTATCAGATATTTATTCCAAATGATTCAAAGATCGAGATTTAATCAGATAAAGCCCGTTAGACAAAGTGGATGAAAGAGACTCAAGTTCAGAGCTATTTGGAGTATACTTTGTAGGACGCAGAATTGGTCTATATGATGTTTACCAAATTTGGGTATTAAAGTCAACAAAGCTCTGACAACTGCAGACAAACCTTTGCATAGCAGTAATGGAGCATTTAATGCATTGATACGATGAAGATATGCAAACAAGGTTTGTGTCTACTGGCTCAATTAATGACCGTTGAAGATGGAAGAATATTTATATCGTAAGATTTCAAACGAAGAAGCTCTCTCTCGCTCTCTGTTGGTTTAAGCTCTCTCAATCACTTTCGCAAATTCTCTCAACAATTCAAAAATATTTTAGCCGTCATCATCTCGAAGAACAGTTCTTTAGTTCTTATCAGAAATACCTTCGAGAATTCTTCTGGTTTACATTTGTAAACAAGTTCCATTGTAAAAGAAACCAGAAGATTTACAGTACTCTGTTGTATCGTATTCCTTGTAAAATCAGTTCAGAGTCTGTAACGAACGTGCTTCTTGAAGCAGTTCGAAAAATCGTTTGTTGTATTTAGCAGTGTACTCTGCGTGATATAAGTTGCTAGGAGTTCACTTGTAGCGAGGCTTGAGTGATCGGGTGTTTACAGAAGCTGTATCATTGAACCTTTTAGTGGAACCTTCCTGAAAAAGAAGAAGGGGAGACGTAGGATTTCAGATCCGAACTTCCAGAAACAAATTCTCGACCCTATATTTTTATTTACTTGCATCGTATTTTATTATTAACTGTTCACTGTTTAATCAGTTTCTTTCCGCACATCATTTTTTAACCGAGAAAACAGATTTGGATTGAGAGCCTCAGATCTGGTCACTCAGATCTGAGTTAAGCACAGGCTTGTAAAAACAGTTTTAAGGTTTCAAAAATTTAAAATCTAAGGATTTCATTCAACCCCTCCTTCTGAACTCCTGGGCTTATTTTAACTCTACTTTCGATTCCATTGATCCTATCAATGGAATGCCCAGACAAGATTTGTTCTACATGTCAGCTGGGAAAACATATTCGTTCCAATTTTAAAAAGAAAGCGGTATTCGTTCTGCCCGAAGCCTGGAGCTTTTACATATGGATCTTTTTGGTCCAATACCCGTAGCCAGCTTAGGGGGAACAAAATACGCCCTTGTTGTCGTTGATGATTTTACAAAATTTACATGGGTGTTGTTTTTAAAATCAAAGGATCAAACCGCTGACCAGCTGGCTTTTAAAACGTTTACAAAATGACAAATCTTGCACTGTCAACCGGATAAGGAGTGATCGAGGTACTGAGTTTTTAAATAAAAAATTATTCTCTTATCTGGAAGACATTGGAATTAAGCATGAGCTTTCAGCAGCTAGAACTCCTCAGCAGAACGGGTTATCTGAGAGGAGAAACCGTACTTTAAAAGAAGCTGATAGGATCAATGGAATCAAAAAAGTGTTTAAAATAATCTTAGGAGTTCAGAAGGGGGGAGGGGGTTGAATGAACTCCTTCGATTTTTGATTTTTCGAAACCTTAAAACTGTTTTTACAAGTCTCTATTAACTCAGATCTGAGTGACCAGATCTGAGGCTCTCAGTCCTAATCTGTTTTCTCGGTTATTAAATATTGTGCGGAAAGAAACCGATTAAACAGTGAACAGTTAATAATAAATACGATGCAAGTAAGTAAAAGATAGAGTCAAGAATTTGTTTCTGAAAGTTCGGATCATAGATCCTACATCTCCCCTTCTTCCTTTTCAGGAAGGATCCACTAGAAGAATTTGATGTGTACAACTCCTGTAGACACCCAATCACGAAAGCCTCACTTATCGTGAACTTCTAGCAACCACAATCTACACAGATAACACGGCTGAAATCAAACAATATAGTTTTTTGAACTGCTTCACACAGCAAGTTCGTTACATACTCAAATCTGATTTTACAATAGACACGAAACAAATGAGTTCTGTAAATCTTCTGGTTCTTTGAACAACAAGAACAGTTTACTAAGGTAAACTAGAAGATGTCTCAAAGATTAAATCTACGAAAGAGCTAAAGGAATGTTCTTCAAGATTGTATAAGCTGGTATGTCGAAAGACTGTGTAAATGAACTTTGAATGACCAGCGACTGAGAGAATGAGAAACGAGAGCGTAAAGTGTCCAGAGCTTCTCCGTTTGAATTTCTTCAGCTATATATACTCTCCCATCTTAAACGGTCATAAATGAGCCAGTAGACACAAACCTTATTTGCATATCTTCATCGTATCAACGCATTACATGCTCCATTAATGCTATGAAAAGGTCTGTCTAAAGTTGTCAGAGCTTATTTGACTTTAATACCCAAAATAGGTAAACATCGAATAGACCAACTCTGCGTCCTGCAATGTATTCTCCAAATAGCTCTGAACTGAATCTCTTTCATCCACTTTGTCTAATAGTCTTTATAAATTAAATGTCGTTCGTTGAATCCTTTTGAATGTATAACTGTTAAAATCCGAAGCTCAAATCTGTTTCGGCACTAAGACCTGAAATCTGAAATATGATCTTCTTCTCCCTTTTTAACTGATCTGAAAAGATATCACTATCAAGTCTGAAACTCTATCTTCTCTTCTCGTTATAAAGAAAGACTGTCAAATCTGAAATTTCTCTTCTTTACGAAATATCCCCCTTTTGTCTTCTTTAATATAAAAAGATAGTCAAATTTAAATTCCTGGAATAACTGAATCTCCGATATACCCCTTTCTGATCTGACTCTCTGTTTCTGAAAAACTCTAAATAGAATCTGTTCGAATATGAGTCTTTTACTGATAAGATCTGATACGTAGCGTCTTTCATCTGATAAGCTATTTTCCTCATTATGTATACTGTTACGAAGCTTCTGTAAGCTCTGTTATATTTGGATCTGATATGTTCTCATCTGATTTGCTGGATCTAAAAATTCTTATCCAACTGAATATAACCCGAATACCCAAATCTGATAAGCTCTGATCTGATATACCGAAATCTTCAACCCAAATAACTGAGATCTAAAATCCTCTGTTAAATACGCTTCGCTCATCTCTGATCTGAAATACTTATCTTGATAGCATGACGTCCAGATCTGAAATTCAAACTTCACTCGAGAGCTCAATTACTTAAGTTCCAGATCTTATTCTAGTTTATGTTATCACCAAAACTTATAAATTTTATCTTAACAATTTTCCCTTTTTGCTGATGACAAAACTTAGCAGCCCTTGACTTAAATAGAGATAAAAATAAATTGCTCCAAATCTGCTTTATATTCAATACGAAACGACTAAGTACAAAAGATTTGTACAAGAACTGAAAATATCAAAATTTGCTCAGCTTCCTCCAAGCCAATATCTGAATCCTCTCGAACTAGTGCTTCCTCCTCCTCTGTATCCAATTCCTCTTTTTATAGACGGTTCACTGCTGCTACCTCTGCCTCTTCCACCATCTCCTGATCCAGGTCTGTTTCTATCGTCAGGCGGAGGCTGCGGACCTTGGCTGCTACTTAATTCCCCCTTTTTTGTTAGAGTAGATGCCCAACTAGCCAACTTGTGGCATGTGGGTTTTATTGACTCTTGTGTATGACGATCTTTATTTATGAAATACGCATTTATTTTATGGCATTCTTTATTTTCATTATGTTATAATGTTAACAATTGCGTTGGATAAAGACCTAGAATGCACCATAGTGTATGTTAGATGTGATAGTGGATATGATGGCTATCATGAAACACATCTAATAGTCACTGCACGTTCCTAGTCGATTGGGCCGTCAAAATGAGGATAAGGACGCGCGAGCTCGAGACTAGCATCTGCGATGTGAAGTACCATGTTTCATTGGTAGGGAACATTGTGATGTTCTGAGCATGCAGATGGATAGTGACCTGGTGATCTATCGAACTACCCTCGTTCGGACTTTCCAAGTGGTTACTATTTATCGAGTGGATAAGTCCGAGGTCTTGGTTGTACTGATTAGTCCTCACTACTCGAAACGTCATTGAGACTCTACATGATAGGTGCCTCACTTTGACCCGTTTACCGACTCAGTTGGGGTCATTAGGTGGCGGGATTGGGTGAGGACCCGATGCATGTAGGAGTCGATGCTTCGTTGTTGAGGATTCGACGCGCGAGCTCGAGACTAGCATCTGCGATGTGAAGTACCATGTTTCATTGGTAGGGACATTGTGATGTTCTGAGCATGCAGATGGATAGTGACCTGGTGATCTATCGAACTACCCTCGTTCGGACTTTCCAAGTGGTTACTATTTATCGAGTGGATAAGTCCGAGGTCTTGGTTGTACTGATTAGTCCTCACTACTCGAAACGTCATTGAGACTCTACATGATAGGTGCCTCACTTTGACCCGTTTACCGACTCAGTTGGGGTCATTAGGTGGCGGGATTGGGTGAGGACCCGATGCATGTAGGAGTCGATGCTTCGTTGTTGAGGATTCACCGCTCGCTTTTATGCATGGATATCCTATGCTATCTGAGGAGATAATAGTGTGATAAATCTCTGGCCATAGTACTAGATGTGTTTTAGGTAAATGGGTTTACCTAGTAACACTCGCGATGTCACTATTTGATCTCCAAGATGTATGCATAGTTATCGGATCTCTAGCGACTCTCGATTTACCAATGGTCATTTCTGATCGGGATATATGTGTTGAAAGGACCGTACTGTACGCTAACCACGACCAACTGGTTCTTGCAGGCACTATCACTGATACCTAGGGGATCATGGGGTGATGTTGCTAGGCGCTTTACCATGATCCGATGGGTCAGTCCGAAATTGTGATTTCGGAGTCACAATGGTTGTGAGCCCACGGCTAGCTGTATCCCTGAACCATTGAGGGTCACACAAGTACTGGCTTCAGGATTCCCGCACGGAAACTGAGATCAATGTGTTGAGCATAGGAGGAGGAATTTAGGGAGTGCGACTTCCTAAAAGTCAACAGGGGTCAAATTGCGATTTCCCTAAAGTTGAAGGGCTAAACTGCAATTTTGACTAGGTCTGAAAAATTGTTTTCGCATCATAATACCCAGTTTTGGAAACTGCGTAGATTGGTCCGATCTGATCGGCGATCGGGATTATGATGAAGCCACGGTGATGGGAATGAACCGAATGTTCATATGTTGGATTGGGCACGCCCCAGGTCCAATGGGCCGGTTCAAGCCCATCACACCTATACTTATACATGGTCTAGGGTTGTATTGTCAAGAATACTACACAACACAAAACCCTAGCCTCCAAGCGCCGCCCACCCCTCTCCTCCACGCCTCTCTCGGCCGCCGCCGCCTTGCCGCCTCGCCGTCGCCGCTTGCCGTGATCGGACTTGTTCCGATCACCTTGTCGTGGAGATTTCGTTCGTGGAAAATTCGTTAGCTCTTATAGTGCAGACTGACGAAGGAGTCCTGTTTCCAGTCGTGGACCGGATTAGGAGATCTACCGCCGCCTATCGTTGAAGTGCCAGATTCCCTGTGAATCTGGTCGGATCCAGGCGCCTAGACGCCAGCAAGGTAACCTTCATTAAAACATCCTATGTATGTTTTAGTGCTTTAATTATTATGTATTGAACGTTTCCGAGGCAATTTTTGAAACTTCCGCTGCGCCCCAGGGAACGGGATCCGGATCCGTCGCTGCTCCAACATTTTTGTCATCACGGCCTCTATTTAAGTAGGCCCCGACTTTAGACAATTGAGTGCTGATGGTAGCAATGCCCGTTTGAGTTTCCTGGCGAAAAGCAGTCAGATCATCCTTCAGAGTCTTGACTTCTTGTTGGACATCACGAATGAGATGTCTAAATATATGTCCGTGATGAGTAGAATCGTTTTGAACTGACGTCTCAAGACGTGAAATCCTCGATGTAAGAACATCTTTGAGATCGTCTATATCTTCCAATGTCCGAACTTGCTTTAAATGAATCTTATCAACAGTAGCTCGAAGCTGTGCGAACGACTCTGTATAATCGATAGAAGAGATGAAAACAGCTGGTATACAAATATGAGGGATGGCAGTAGTTGTCTCTTCGATCTGAGGAAGATCATCAGCAGTGAAAAGCAATCGAGAATCACTAGAGGAATTAGATCTTGAAGAACTCGGATTCTCAGCACTGGAAGAAGTAGAACTAGAACTGGAAAAATCTAGAATCGCAACTGGGGAAGACACTCTGATAGATATTATACTCTCTGAACTAGATTCTGAAGAAATACTCTGATCTGTATGATGTACAAAGAAATCACCAAAACTTTCTTCTTGTATACGGTTCTGAACATTATGAAGAATCCTCCTTGGAACTGCACTTCTGTTCAAAATTGGTCTTACGGGAACTATATTTGTACACAGATTATGCGTTCCAACTGGCTGTAGATGACCAAAAAGTGAAAACTGTATAATATCTGTGAGACCTGAATTTGTATAAGAGAATATTTGTGGGAATGTATGGGGGTTTAGAGATTATTGGTGGCTTAAGATATCTGTTTGAATGTTTAAGTTGTGTTTTTGGGTCTATTCCTCACCTAGAACAATTCTGGGAAGTCTTCGTATTTTTGGTATTTTGTGGTGAAAGCTGGTTTTGTGGTAAGAGTTGGTTGTTTAGTGAAAACCAATCGTAGCGTATATTTGGCAACGTGAGATTCCAAAACGCCGTCGTTTGGAGAGATCTGGTAGCGCTTGAAATACCAGTCGCTGGTTTAGCGTGTTTTGTATCGGGTTGGATACGGTGTCGTTTGAATAAGTTGGAGCGACGTCGTTTTGGTGTAGCGCTAGTGAGAGATCTGATCGCGTGTGTGTGCCTGCTGGTTGTTCAGCCGAAGCAGATGTCAACGCGGGTCAATATCCCTGTAGCACGAGGAGGAAACGTCGTCGTTTGGATGTTGCGACTGGCTGTCCAGCTGCGAGAGATTTGTGCGCTACTGTAGTTTGTGACTGGTGGTGCGCTACTGTAGCTTGTTTAAATGCAAACGCTGCGTTTGATGACGTCAGCTAGAACCAGTCGTAGGTAGTGTTCTATGACGTCGTTTTGTGTGTTTGGGATTATGCTTTGCGGGGTTCGATCAGCCGATGATTTGTTGGTGCCTGCTGGTTATGTCGGTGGATATTTTAAACCAAGTTTCCAGCTTTTGCGAGATGTATTTAAGGAAGACTTGGTCTTCGATTTCGATCACCAGATTCCATACTTAGCGAAATATTTTTCCCGATTGTGTTCTTCGCTTCGAACCCTAGGTTACTGTTCATCGTAGCTTTTCTCCGGCATTTCCCATCGTTTCCGGCCGTTGTTTGGTACGTGTGAGGTAGCGTTGGACTCCTCTTGAGAAGCTCTATCATTCTATACCACTTTGGGAGGTTGTGATTGGCTAGTTGAGGAACGCGAAGTTGCTGCTCGATTGTGCGTGGTATCGTACATGTAGAACTTCGTTCCTTTCATGACGAGATCTGTTCCTAGCCTTGAATTAAGCTCCCTGCTGAGTTGTGTTGTTGAGATTAGTCGCTGGTTTGGTTGAGCGTAGCTCCCAGCCGGGAGCTTTTGTAGTTGGACGTGAATTTCCTGTTAGTTTGCCTGAGATCTGTTGTGCGTATGTTTAGCAGGTGTTGAATCAGATCTCTCGGACCCTGTTTGTGGTTATTGTTGCACAGGAGGTTAAAGGTACGGATCTGAGCTTGATGTAGCTGAATTGGCGTGAGATTGAATGCTAGATGGCTGCTTGTGCATTGACATGGATGTTGCTGTGTGTATATGAGATTGCTGTTGATTTTAGATGCTATGTTTATGCATACCCGCATTTCCCATATTGCATTCATAATTCGGTTGCAGCCATTGTTTCGTATCTTGTATTGCTGTTGTTGATTATTACCAGGATGCGAGGGCGAGCGACAATACCGCACTCTCATCTCCCTGCTTGGATCGTTAGCCACCATGCGCCGAGTGGTTAACTACCACAGTTCATGGGCGAGGCAACGACAGGTTGCGTTGTTTGATGCATCTGGTATTAGGGTGTAGTGTCACGGCGAGTGGCTCATTACCACACTGTGAACACACCCCGTGGCCACTGTTGTTGCAGATTCTTGGAGCTGTGCTTGAGTTCCTTAGCTCCCTTGTTGGTCGAGCCTTCTGTTGTTATCCGATGTCTCATGCATAGCATCTGTATTTTATCTTATGCATCCTTTTAGCTATATCCGTTGCTCTCCGTACTGGGGTTTGACCCCATGTCCCTTTAGGGCTTGGTTGTTTTCCTTGTTGTGTTGTTTTCAGGAAACCAGGTTTTACAGCTGGTCGTGGTTTTAGTCCAGCTGGTGGTGCCCCAGGAGGTTGTTAGAGTATCCCAATGGCGTATAGCATACTTATATGTATCGGTCCAGTTAGCCGGGGAGATGCCCTGTGCTTCGTTGGTGTATTTGACTGTTGGAGTCTGATACTTGTTTTATGCTATACTGTTATTGTTGTGGTGATTTTAGTAAACTGGGATTCTATTTTGAGTATCGCGCTATTTTAAATTATATTGTTTTAAACTCGTCAGGACAAAAGCGAAAATATTACCCGCTTTTTGTTAGCTTCCGCATGTGTTTTGGTGTTTTTACTATGTTTAGAGCACGAGGTCTGACATTTTTGGTATCAGAGCTTAAGCTGGGATAAGCTCGATTTCTTTGATGACACTTGAGTCTAGGCACAGTGTTGTGTGTTGCATGTGCTTGACTATGTGACTACGTGCTGCATATTTCTGTGTTATGTGCTATCTATGCTGTATCTGTTCTGTTTTTCTTGATCCTGTTGAGTGTTTTCGTAGATGCCGCCTAGACGTCGTGATAGAGGTAGGGGGCAGTTTGAGGAATCAGCAGGACAGAATGAAGATAGGCTTAGTGCCCGTAGTCATACTCGTGTTAGCAACGAGGAGGAAGATGAGATTGCGGCACCTCCGGTGGAGCGGATGGACGTGGTGATAGCACGTTTTCAGAGGATGAACCCTCTAGCCTTTAATGGTGATGAGTCCAGTGAGGATGCAGACTCGTGGCTCCGGAATATCATTGGTCTTTTCGATCGGGTGCAGTATGATGATGATCTCCGGCTGAGTTTAGCGACCCTCTTGCTTAGGAAGGCTGCAGAGCGCTGGTGGCGAGGCGCTTCGAGTACCTTGTTGGAGACCGGTGTTGGGATCTCTTGGGATAGTTTTTGTGAGACCTTCCGGCAGTAGTATGTGCCCGAGTCTTATGTGAACGCCCGGGAGCGGGAGTTCGACCATCTGGAGCAGGGTTCCATGACTGTTAGGGAGTATGCTAGGAAGTTTTCTTCTCTGTTGGCGTACGTTCCCCATGTCTCTGGCCGGGAGAGGGCCAAAGGAACTCGATTTCTTGAGGGCTTGAATGAAGAGTTGTATCAGATGGTTTTGACTAGTAAGCCCAAGACTTACGCTGAGGCTGTGTACAGTGCCATCGACATTGAGGAATGTTTACGTAGTCGTCGTGCTCGTACGTAGTAGGCAGCGCCGGGTGGTCGTACTGCTATTCAGGGAGCACAGTCTTCTCAGTCCTCCCAGTCGGCCTATCAGCCCCAGCAGCAGCAGCAGCCACAGGTGGCTCAGAATTATGGCCGTCAGAGATTTCGACCCCGAGGTCTGCAGTTCAAGAAAAAGTCGGGTTCTGGCTCTTCTGGTTCGGGCAGCTCGAGTAGCAGTGGTTCTTGGGCTGAGTTTTGCGGTTTTTGCGGTGGAAAGCATCCTTCCACGCAGTGTGTTGGTGTGCAGGGTTCCTGCAACCTTTGTGGTCAGTACGGGCATTTTGCTAGAGTGTGTCCGTCAGCTGGATCACAACAGACCGCGACCCAGCCTCAGGGTCGTGGAGGTCAGTCTAGGGGCCGTTCTCAATAGTTTCCGCAGCCCCGATTGGGTGAGACTCAGTTTAGGCCGTTTCAGCAGCCTGGTCCGTCGCGGTTCGTACAGTTGTCTCAGCCTTTCTTCTCAGGACCCCAGCATGCTCAGGTTAACGCCATCACTAGGGAGAAGGCCGAGGAGACACCGAGTCGGGTGATCGCAGGTACTTGCCTTGTTTTTGATTTTCCTAGCACGTGTGTTGTTTGACACCGGTGCATCGCATTCGTTTATTTATGATTCGTTTGTTGTTGAGCATGGTCTGTGTACCATTTCGTTGCGCGATGCTGTTTCTGTTTCTACCCCTGGCGGTGTGAGCTTGTTCTCCCAGGAGGTTTTGTTAGATGGTGTGTTGCGGTTCGGTGAGAATGTGTTGGTGGCGAGTTTGATTCGTTTGATGTTGTGGGATTTTGATTTCATAGTTGGGATGGATGTGCTATCCAAATATAGGGCCTCTGTGGATTGTTTACATGGAATTATGCGCTTTAGGCCTTTTTCTGGCGAGAAGTGGGACTTCTACGGCCAGGATTCTAGATCGAAGATCCCGTTGGTCTCAGCGATGGAGATGTTTAGCTTGTTGTCTCTGGGAAATGCTGGCTTTATGATCTATGCTTTGGATGCGTCTTCTTCTTCCAGTGTTCAGCTTAGTGACGTTCCCGTGGTG
>KQ992540.1:205190-215387 GCA_001598015.1 Dorcoceras hygrometricum | reverse complement strand
ATTGTATGTTTGCTAATTCGATTTGCAATATTTACAAGAATGAATGTTTTATTGGAATTGGGGAACGCGAAAACGATTTATACACCTTAAAATTAAAAGACGTTCCAACTCGCGATGTCGAAACACATACAACAACAATTAAACGGAAACACGATAACTTGAACCCAGCACAACTTTGGCACGCTAGGCTAGGTCACATTTCCCTAAATAGGATGAACAAGTTTGTTAGGAGTGACCTGTTTGATCTGTCAGACATCAACTCCCTACCGACTTGTGAATCTTGTCTTAAAGGAACCAAGCAACCCTTCAAGGGCAAGGGTGAGCGTGCCCAAGGCCTATTGGATTTGATCCATACTGATGTGTGCGGCCCATTTAGTATTGGTACTAAATACGGTCACACATACTTCATCACATTTACCGATGATTACTCTAGGTATGGGTACTTGTACTTGATGAAGTACAAGTCTGAATCCTTTGAAAGGTTCAAGGAATTCAAGGCTGAAGTAGAAAATCAATTAGGCAAAAGTATTAAAGCACTTCGATCTGATCGAGGTGGAGAATACTTGAGTACTGAATTTCAAGATTATCTGAAAGAGAATGGGATTCTCTCACAGTGGACCCCTCCGGCCACACCATAGCTCAATGGTGTAGCGGAGCGTCGTAATCGGACCTTGTTGGACATGGTTCGATCTATGATGAGCTTCACTGAACTTCCTACCTCGTTTTGGGGCTATGCGCTCAAAACGACGGTAATGTTGTTGAACAATGTCCACACCAAGGCAGTGGATAAGACTCCGTATGAGATATGGATGGGCAAACCACCCAAGTAATCATTTATGAGGATTTGGGGATGTCCTGCTTACGTGAAGCAGACAGTGGGAGATAAGCTGGATACGAGATCCATCTTATGCTACTTCATTGGGTATCCAAAGAATTCCATTGGATACTACTTCTACTATCCGAGCGAAACAAAAGTGTTTGTTTCAAGGAATGCCACCTTTATGGAAAGGGAATTTCTACTTGATAGAAAGGGCAAAATAGTAGAACTCGAAGAAGTTCGAGAACCAACTGAAGTACCAGGTGAGTCTCCTGCACCTACAGAGCCAGTACCAGAAATGGTCGCACCTAGGAGATCCGAAAGGGTTCCTAGAGCTCCTGAGAGATATGGTTTTCTCCTTGAAGATGATCAAGAGGATCAAGTTGCTGGATCTGATCCAAGAACTTTCAAGGAGGAAATTTCCGATGCTGATTCTAATTTATGGCTTGAAGCAATGCAGTCTGAGTTTGACTCAATGCATGCTAACCAAGTTTGGACTCTCGTTGACCCTCCCGAAGGAATTGTTCCTATTGGGTGTAAATGGGTATACAAGAGGAAACTTGGGCCTGATGGTAAGGTAATGACCTACAAGGCACGACTGGTCGCGAAAGGTTACACTCAAAGGCAAGGTATTGACTATGATGAAACCTTCTCGCCAGTCGCAATGTTCAAGTCAATTAGAATATTGTTAGCCATAGCCGCATGGTACGACTGTGAGATATGGCAAATGGATGTGAAAACTGAGTTCCTTAATGGAAACATTAAGGAAGAGATCTATATGACGCAGCCTGAGGGTTTCACATCTGTTGGAAGCGAGCATAAGGTATGCAAGCTTCAGAGATCGATCTACGGTCTCAAACAAGCATCGCGAAGTTGGAACCTAAGATTCGATGAAACGATTAACTAATTCGGTTTCATCAAGAATCCCGAGGAGCCATGTGTCTATAAAAAGGTAGTTAAAAGCGCTGTGACGTTCCTCGTACTTTATGTTGACGACATTCTACTCATTGGGAATGATGTAGGAATGTTGCAGTCAACTAAGGTATGGTTGTCTAGCAGATTTTTGATGAAGGACATGGGTGAAGCATCTTATATTCTTGGAATACAGATCTATCGGGATAGATCTAAACGGATGCTCGGACTCACCCAAGCTACCTACATCGACACCGTACTTAAGAGGTTCTCTATGGAAGAGTCCAAGAGAGGACACCTACCTATGTGCCACGGGGTCACTCTATCTAAGTCTATGTGTCCAAAGACTGATGAGGAGATAGAGAATATGGCACGTGTACCATATGCCTCGGCTATAGGTAGTATTATGTATGGCATGATCTCGACTAGACCAAGAACTAAGAATATGTTCATGGTCTACGGGGGTGGGGAACTGAAACTGGAAGGCTACACTGATTCTAGCTTCCAGTGTGACGTGGATGATTCGAAATCAACCTCTGGATTTGTATTCATGCTCAATGGTGGTGCTGTCTCTTGGAAGAGTTCCAAGCAAGACACCATCGCGGATTCAACCACTGAGGCTGAGTACATTGCAGCATCAACCTTTGGATTTGTATTCATGCTCAATGGTGGTGCTGTCTCTTGGAAGAGTTCCAAGCAAGACACCATCGCGGATTCAACCACTGAGGCTGAGTACATTGCAGCATCAGCTGCTGCTAAGGAGGCCGTTTGGATAAGGAATGAGCATGTTTTGGTCTCCAATCTGATTGTTTTGGGGATTCGAGATTTTGATTGTATCTTGGGGATGGATGTGCTGTCTAGCTATAAGGATACAGTTGATTGCTTCCATGGTGTGGTGAGATTTCGCCCTGATTCGGGTGAGAAGTGGGATTTCTATGGTGCTGATTCGCGTCCGAAGATTCCGCTGGTTTCCACCATGGAGATGTTAGCCTGCGTATCACTAGGTAACGCTGAATTCATGATCTACACGCTTGATAGTTCCCAAGAGAAGCGATTGGAGTTGAGTGATATCCCGATCGTCCAAGAGTTTCCCGACGTGTTTCCAGACGAGATTCCTGGATTCCCTCCGAGGCGTGAGATCGACTTCAGCATCGAGTTGGTGCCCGGGACTGCCCCGATTTCTAGAGCTCCGTATCGGTTGGCGCCAGCAGAGTTGAGAGAGCTGAAGGATCATCTGAGTGATCTCTTGCAGAAAGGCTTAATCAGATCGAGCATGTCGCCTTGGGGAGCTCTGATTCTCTTCGTGAAGAAGAAGAATGGGTCTATGAGGATGTGCGTGGACTTCAGACAGTTGAATAAAGCAACGGTGAAGAACAAGTATCCTTTGCCGAGGATTGATGACTTGTTCGATCAGTTGCAGGGATCGGTCGTGTACTCGAAGATTGATTTGCGCTCTGGTTATCACCAGTTGCGGATTAGAGAAGCGGACGTGGCGAAGATAGCTTTTCGGACTCGATATGGGCATTATGATTTTCTTGTCATGCCGTTTGGGTTGACGAATTCCCCAGCTGTGTTCATGGATTTGATGAACCGCGTCTTCCTCCTTGGGGAGCTCCGATTCTCTTCGTGAAGAAGAAGGATGGGTCTATGAGGATGTGCGTGGAATTCAGAAAGTTGAATAAATCAACGGTGAAGAACAAGTATCCTTTGCCGAGGATTGATGACTTGTTCGATCAGTTGCAGGGATCGGTCGTGTACTCGAAGATTGATTTGTGCTCTGGTTATCACCAGTTGCAGATTAGAGAAGCGGACGTGGCGAAGACAGCTTTTCGGACTCGATATGGGCATTATGAGTTTCTTGTCATGCCGTTTGGGTTGACGAATGCCCCAGCTGTGTTCATGGATTTGATGAACCGCGTCTTCAGCGAGTATATTGATCGGTTCGTGATCGTCTTCATTGATGACATCCTGGTGTACTCGAGGAGCTTGAGAGAGCATAAGGAGCATCTTAGACTGGTGTTGCAGAGATTGAGAGACTCGCAGCTCTATGCCAAGTTCAGCAAGTGCGAATTTTGGCTGGACAGAATTATCTTTTTGGGTCATGTGATTTCAGCACAAGGAATTTCGGTAGATCCGAGCAAGGTCGAAGCAGTTCTTAACTGGGAGAGACCTCGAAATGTTTCTGAGATCCGTAGTTTCTTGGGATTGGCTGGATATTATAGGCGTTTTATCAAGAAGTTTTCTTCGATAGCTAAGCCTCTGACTCAGTTGACTCAGAAGGATAAGAGATTTGAGTGGACAGATGAGTGCGAGAACAGTTTTCAGACGTTGAAGGAGAAGTTGACTACTGCTCCTGTGTTGGCTCTACTGTCTGGATCCGGAGGATTCATGGTGTGCTCCGATGCTTCTCTTAATGGTTTAGGATGTGTTCTGATGCAGAACGGGTACGTGATTGCCTATGAGTCTCGACAGTTGAAGCCTCACGAGACGAGATACCCTGTTCACGATTTGGAGTAGGCTGCGATAGTGTTTGCCTTGAAAATTTGGCGACATTATCTTTAGGGTGAAGAATTTGTGGTGTACACCGACCACAAGAGTCTGAAATATATCTTCACGCAGTCTGATTTGAACATGAGGCAGCGGCGATGGATGGAATTGTTGGAAAAAGCGGTGGCGGATCCGGATCCCGTCTCCCGGCGGCGCAGTGGAAGTTTAAAATTAGCGCCGAGAAACGTTCAATACAATAAAACAAATCAACAAATCATTCATAGGGGGTTCTTTGATTGTTACCTTGCTGGCGTCTAGGCGCCTGGCTCCGACCAGTTTCACGAGGAAACCGGCACTTCACAGTAGGCGGCGGTAGATTACGTCTAATCAAGTCCAGACCGGATTTGATCTTCCTCCGATCAGCCTGCACTAGAAGGCTGATGGATTTTATCACGAACGGAATCACCTCGTCGCAGTGATCGAAACAAGTCCGATAAAGTAGAAGACGGCGAGAGGCGGCGGCCGACGGCGGCGCTTGGGAGGGCCGACGGCGGCGTGTGCAAGAAGAGGTGGGGGGCGGCCGTCCTTTTGTGAGTGGAGGCTAGGTTTAGTTATGATGCTTGTCAATTGCAACCCTAGGCTCAAGACTATGTATAGGTGTGATGGGCTTGAACCGGCCCATTGGACCTGGGGCGGGCCCAGTCCAACGTATGAACATTCGGTTCATCTGCATCACCGTGGTTTCATCATAATTCCGATCGACGATCAGATCGGATCGATCGACTCAGTTTCCAAAACTGAATATTATGATGCGAAAATAATTTTTCAGATTACTTAGTCCAAAATGACAGTTTTGCCCCTCAACAGCGGGAAATCGCAATTTGACCCCTGTTGACTTTTAGGAAGTCGCACTCCCTAAAATCTAAAGCCAACTACTCATCAGACGCAGTCCCATTGTTTCGCGATGTTTTTCAAACAACGGTCCTGGCAAGGGCTTCGTAAGTGGATCAGCAATGTTGTCCACAGAGGCGACTCTCTCAACTGCTATGTCACCTCTAGCCACAATATCCCGGATTATGTGGTATTTCCTCAGTATATGTTTGGATCTTTGGTGAGACCTAGGCTCCTTTGCTTGCACAAAGGCACCCGTGTTATCGCAGTACACCGGGACTGGACCAACTCCATCAGGAATGACGCCCAACTCTTGGACGAAATTCCTTATCCAAACCACCTCCTTAGCAGCAGCTGATGCTGCGATGTACTCAGCCTCAGTGGTTGAATCCGCGATGGTGTCTTGCTTGGAACTCTTCCAAGAGACAGCACCACCATTGAGCATAAATACAAATCCAGAGGTTGACTTCGAATCGTCCACTTCACACTGGAAGCTAGAATCAGTGTAGCCTTCCAGTTTCAGTTCACCACCCCCATAGACCATGAACATATTCTTAGTCCTTCACAAGTACTTAAGAATATCCTTCACAGCCTTCCAATGCAATTGGCCGGGGTTGGCCTGGTAGCGGCTCGTGACACTCAGAGCATATGCGACATCCGGTCTAGTCGAGATCATGCCATACATAATGCTACCTATTGCCGAGGCATATGGCACACGTGTCATACTCTCTATCTCCTCATCAGTCTTTGGACACATAGACTTAGATAGAGTGACCCCGTGGCACATAGGTAGGTGTCCTCTCTTGGACTCTTCCATAGAGAACCTCTTAAGTATGGTATCGATGTAGATGGCTTGGGTGAGTTCGAGCATCCGTTTAGATCTATCCCGATAGATCTGTATTTCAAGAATATAGGATGCTTCACCCATGTCCTTCATCGAAAATCTACTAGACAACTAGACTTTAGTTTATTGCAGCATTCCTACATCATTCCCAATGAGTAGAATGTCATCAACATAAAGTACGAGGAATGTCACAGCGCTTTTAACTACCTTCTTATAAACACATGGCTCCTCGGGATTCTTGATGAAACCAAATTCCTTAATTGTTTCATCGAATCTCAGGTTCCAACTTCGTGATGCTTGTTTGAGATCGTAGATCGATCTCTGAAGCTTGCATACCTTATGCTCGCTTCCAACAGATGTGAAACCCTCAGGCTGCGTCATATAGATCTCTTCCTTAATGTTTCCATTAAGGAACATAGTTTTCACATCCATTTGCCATATCTCATAGTCGTACCATGCGGCTATGGTTAACAAGATTCTAATTGACTTGAACATTGCGACTGGCGAGAAGGTTTCATCATAGTCAACACCTTGCCTTTGAGTGCAACCTTTCGCGACCAGTCGTGCCTTGTGTCATTACCTTACCATCAGGCCCAAGTTTCCTCTTGTATACCCATTTGCACCCAATAGGAACAATTCCTTCGGGAGGGTTAACAAGAGTCCAAACTTGGTTCACATGCATTGAGTCAAACTCAGACTGCATTGCTTCAAGCCACAAATTAGAATCAGCATCGGAAATTGCATCCTTGAAAGTTCTTGGATCAGATCCAACAACTTGATCACTTTGATCATCTTCAAGGAGAAAACCATATCTCTCAGGAGCCCTAGGAACCCTTTCGGATCTCCTAGGTGTGACCATTTAAGGTACTGGCTCTGTAGGTGCAGGAGATTCACTTGGTACTTCAGTTGGTTCTCGAACCTCTTCGAGTTCTACTATCTTGCCTTTTATATCAAGTAGAAATTCCCTTTCCATAAAGGTAGCATTCCCAGAAACAAACACTTTTGTTTCGCTGGGATAGTAGAAGTAGTATCCAATGGAATTTTTTGGATACCCGACGAAGTAACATAAGATGGATATCGTATCCAGCTTATCTCCCACTGTCTGCTTCACGTAAGCAGGACATCCCCAAATCCTCATGTATGAGTATTTGGATGGTCTGCCCATCCATATCTCATATGGAGTTTTATCCACTGCCTTAGTGTGGACATTGTTCAACAACATTACCGTCGTTTCGAGCGCATAGCCCCAAAACGAGGTAAGAAGTTCAGTGAAGCTCATCATAGATCGAACCATGTCCAACAAGGTCCGATTACGACGCTCCGCTACACCATTGAGCTGTGGTGTGGCCGGAGGGGTCCACTGTGCGAGAATCTCATTCTCTTTCAGATAGTCTTGAAATTCAGCACTCAAGTATTCACCACCTCGATCGGATCGAAGTGTTTTAATACTTTTGCCTAGTTGATTTTCTACTTCAGCCTTGAATTCTTTGAACCTTTCAAAGGATTTAGACTTGTACTTCATCAAGTACAAGTACCCATACCTGGAGTAATCGTCGGTAAAGGTGATGAAGTATGTGTGACCATATTTAGTACCAATACTAAATGGACCACACACATCAGTATGGATCAAATCCAATAGGCCTTGAGCATGCTCATCCTTGCCCTTGAAGGGTTGCTTAGTCATCTTTCCCTTGAGACAAGACTCACAAGTCGGTAGGGAGTTAATGTCTGACAGATCAAACATGTCACTCCTAACTAACTTGTTCATCCTACTTAGAGAAATATGACCTAGCCTAGCGTGCCAAAGTTGTGCTGGGTTCAAGTTATCGTGTTTCCTTTTAATCGTTGTTGTATGTGCTTCGACATCGCGAGTTGGAACGTCTTTTAATTAAGGTGTATAAATCGTTTTCGCGTTTCCCAATTCCAATCAAACATTCATTCTTGTAAATATTACAAATCGAATTAGCAAACATACAAGAATATCCATCACTATCAAGCATAGAAACAGAAATAATGTTCTTTATTAATTCGGGAACAAACAAAATGTTTCTCAATAACAACTTAAAATCGGAAGACAGAATTAAATAAACATCTCCTAAGCAGGGGCTTCCTTCGGAGGGATCTTCTCTATCGTATAAAGAAGTTTCTCCGAAGCCAACACAATGTTGAGGTTTCGAAGCCATTCTTGGTAGTTCAGACCGGTGAACTTGTTGCTATCCAGTATAGCAGCGAGTGGGTTTTTGATCGAAGACATTATAAATGCAGTTATACTGAAAAGAAAACAGACAATCATCACTAACTATACATAAAATAATCGCTAAGACATAAAACAAGGTCGTTTAGTTCTATGAATTACCCTACCACTATTTTAACGATTTCACCACCCTCTAATGAAATCGGGAAAGCAAGTTTCCTTAGTGGGTACACGGAGCCCAATCAAGCGATCACGGACCCGAATAATATCAGCCATCCATGATCCCTAAAAGGTAGTTTCCGATTGCAACCGGTGCAACCTCCATGTATTTCACCTCACGTCCAGTAAGGGCCCAATAATATGATGCCGTTTACTATCACGTGTCAAGATGACCCATCAATGTTGAGTCGTGAAGGACGGTCCTCTTAACATCCCCAATAATATGAGCCAACGTTAAAAGGAGTTCCAACCGACTCACAACGAGTGTCAATGGCGTGGACAGGTTTCCGGCATACATGACCCCCTTAATAATATGAGCTGGGCCATGTATACGGGTAGCATCGGCGTACACCCATTGTTGATGGAAGGTAGGGAAATTTAAAAAATTTAAATCCCCTTTGGTTTATCGAATAAACTTTTATCTTGATATTAGTTTTAAATCATATTTAAAACGAGGGATTTTATTTTCGAAAAGTTTGGTCTCATTCAATATATTTTAAATCATATTTAAAACATGCGGATTTAATTAACTATATATCACATATATAAACATTGGGATGATCGATCGCGAGAGCTATGCGGTCCGTGGTTGCCAATCACGGACCTGGGTCCAATCCTAGGTGAAATGCAATATGCAATGCAATCCTATTACATTTGCTTCCGGTTTTACAGATCTTCGGTCTTCAATATCTTTGATCGTCATCGGGCCCACCATCTTCAAAAGTCCTCCCACTAAGTCTAGTAATTTACAATAAATTTCCATGACACATAAGGGATACATTTAAAGGGGTGGAACGGGCCACAAACAGACCCACTTTTATAAAATGATAATCAACAATATTACAATCGAAATCATAAAAACCTAAAGCATACACCTAACACATTGGGGCATGGCTCTCGATCATACCAATCATGCAATCAATCTAATTAATATGCATAAATTAATAATCAAATTATTTATCACAAAATCATATTTTAATCATAAAATCGCATTTTATAATAAAATCACATTTTGTCGATAAAATCAAATTTTAATCAACAAAATCATATTTAATTATAAAATCATATTTTACAATCAAAATCGTATTTAGCAATTTTAATTGCATCATATTGGGCCAAAAACAATTTTGGGCCCAAAATCTCAAAAAATTTTAAAATCGCCCAAAATCGGCCCGATATCGAATATCGGCCCGAAAACTTCACGGTCTGCCCGGGACAGGCCCGAACTAAACCTAGAAGTAAAATTCAGCCGTCGCAACAATCGGCCGGAGATCGTCGCCGGGCAGCGGGCGCACAGCGACGGCCGCCGCCACCACATAACATGCAACGCTCGGCCGCATGCTTGGCCGTGACATGCACGGCGGTGTGGCGCGCGATGCGCCCAGCTTAACACGCAACAGATTGCGCACGGCAAGCAACCATCGGCTGATAATTTGCGCAACGTTTTGCGCAACACCAGCAGCCACCGTGCGCCTCCCTGATGCAACGCCCGTCGACAGAATGCGCAACCCGTGTGCGAGACAGCATCATCAATCGGCCGGCCATTGCGCATCCAGCGCGCGGTCGCACGCGCGCAGCGGCCGGCGGCTATTGAATTTTTTTTTTGTTTGATTCGATCTGAAAAATAGAGATTAGATACAATTATGGCAACAATGTATTGAAGGATCCGAGCCCTGGCTCTGATACCACTGTTGGGATAGCGGTGGCGGATCCGGATCCCATCTCCCGGCGGCACAGCGGAAGTTTAAAAATTAGCGCCGGGAAACGTTCAATACAATAAAGGCAGCACTATAAACCATTCATAGGGCATTTCTCGGGGTGTTACCTTGCTGG
>KQ992540.1:182840-200396 GCA_001598015.1 Dorcoceras hygrometricum | reverse complement strand
TTGTCGACGCATTGAGTAGGAAGACCCAGCCTGCGATGCTTTCGTTTTTGAATGCTTCGAGAGTCTATGAGCAATTGAGTACTTCTGGTTGGAGATTTCAGCCGGGCGATCAGTATTTCATGGTTTCTACGATTCAGGTTGAGCCACAGCTTTTGCATGACATCAGGGAGGCGCAGAGGACTGATCCCTATATCCATGAGTTGAGGATTAAGGCCCAGAATGGTCAGTCTAACGATTTCTCTGTTTCTTCGGATGGATGTCTGAGATTTCAATGGAGATTAGTGGTTCCGAACCTGATTGATTTGAAAGAGGCCATCATGAATGAAGCACATTGTAGTCGGTACAGTGTGCATCCGAGTGAGAGGAAGATGTATCATGCCTTGAAGTCTCACTATTGGTGGGCAGGTATGAAGAGCGACATCTCTGGTTTTGTTGCTTGATGTTTGAATTGCCAACAGGTCAAAGCTGAGAGGATGAGACCTGGTGGTTTGCTGCAGAGTTTAGAGGTGCCCCAATGGAATTGGGATCATATCGCCATGGATTTTGTGACTCATCTACCTCGATTGAGCAGGGGATGCGATGCTATTTGGGTTGTGATCGATAGACTTTCGAAGTCCGCCCATTTCATTCCCTATGATGTGAGGTGCTCTATGAAAAAAATGGCAAAGTTGTACATCGACCATGTGGTTAGATTGCATGGAGTTCCAGTTTTGATAGTGTCCGACAGAGATCCGAGGTTCACTTATTGATTTTGGAAGAGTTTGCAGGCAGCGATGGGTTCGAGATTGGCTATGAGTACGGCCTATCACCCACAGACAGACGGACAGTCTGAGCGGACTATCCAGACTTTAGAGGATATGCTGTGTGCGATTGTGATGGATTTCAGCGGTGGTTGGCAGGATTCGCTATCCTTGGTTGAGTTTTCGTATAACAACAGCTACCAGGTGACTATTGGAATGGCTCTGTTTGAGGCGTTGTATGGTCGAAAGTGCAGATCCCCGATTTGTTGGGAAGATGTTGGTGAGAGACAGCTTTCTACACCGGAGTTTGTTCAGCACATGAAGGATCAGATTGATTTGATTCGGAGTAGAATGAAAGCTGCTCAAGACCGTTTCTCTAGCTATGCTAATAGAAGACGTCGACCGTTAGAGTTTGAGGTTGGAGATCGTGTGTTTCTCAAGATTTCTCCTTTCAAGAGCGTTATGCGCTTCAGGTTTAAAGGCAAATTGGCTCCCAGATACGTTGGTCCTTTTGAGATTGTTGAGCGGATTGGACAGTTGGCTTATAGACTGAGGCTGCCCGAGGAGTTAGCAGCGATGCATGATGTCTTTCATGTATCTATGTTGAGAAAATATGAGCCAGATCCATCCCATGTTTTGAGAACCGACGAAGTTGAGCTGGATTCTGCCTTGAGCTATGTCGAATATCTGGTGCAGATTTTGGATAGGAAGGAAAAGCAGCTGAGGAACAAGATAATTCTGTTGGTGATGGTCCAATGGAGCAAGCATGGCCGAGAAGAAGCTACCTGGGAGGTTGAGGAGAAGATGAGACAAGACTGGCCTCATCTGTTTGAGCACTGATTATGCAGATTTTTATAGGTAAATTGCTGGTTTTTTTTCGAATTTGAGTAGTGTTTATGCTAATTTGCATGTTGATTGTTTCTGCCTTTGTTTGTCTTTGATTTTGAGGACGAAATCTCTTAAGGTGGGGAGAATGTGAGGAATCAGATTTCTAAATTAGTGATTAATCGGATTTTGGGATTAGATTAGTCACGGAAATTAAGAATTTCGAATTCTGGAATTTCAGATTTGTGGTGAAATCAGATTTGATAAATTCTAATCTCATGAAGAGCATTTCGGATTCCTAGTCGCAGGATTTATCGTTGGTGAAATCCGGATTGAAGAGAGTGCTGAGTCTGTTTTAGCGTTGAGCGCTGAGATCTGTTGCTTTGAGCGCTGAGATCTGTTTTACCGAAACGCTGTCGTTTTGACTTGTGAGCGGGCATTTGTTGTTAACGCTGGGATCTGTTGATTTAAGCGTGGATTGAGAAATCTGATTGGCACTATTTTGCAATTGTAGGACTCTGTTTTTGTCGGTGATTGACTTAGACAGTATAGATTCATTTGAGGATTTAAATACAAGTGTTGAGTTACACTTAGAATATTTTGCACCCGATATTTCTTATCCTCTTCCTCCTTTGAAACCCTCGACTTGCTACTGTTCACCGTAACTTTCTACCACCGATCCCGTCGCTTCCAGCCTTTATTTTTGAAGATCTTGGTGGCGCTGAACTCCCCTAGCTTAGCTCTTACTATTGCTACCCATTTCAGACCTTGAATTAACGCTGGATTGGAAGCGTGGAACTGCTAGCGTTCGAAGCTTTTGGAGAAATCTGTGCCGTGCGTTTCTCCTGCTAGCGTGAGCTTTTGGATTTCAATTCCTAGGATTTTGGTTGAGCTTTGCCGTGGACTTGATTTAGTTGCTGGCCGTGGTTCTTGAGATTTGTTGAGGTAGAATTTGAGGAGTTAAGGTACGATTTGAGCAGCTCTTAATGGCTTGAAGCGTGAACATGGCCGTATGTTTTGCTGTGAAACCTGTATGCATGTTTCTGTGATATTACGTGAAACTGAATGGATGTATTGATTGTTATATGTCCGGTTTTACGTACTGTTGATTGATTTTATGCATTGATATTTGATTGTCATACATGCATACATATTGAGCCTGACATATTTGGTTGATTGACCTGATTGAGAGTCACGTTGCGACTGGCCGACTGATGTGTCGTGCCGGAATAGTCCAACGCTATCATCGGAGTGGTGACTGCCGGATTCGAGCGTCTACTATCTAGCTGTGATGGGCTGACGTGCCCGGAATATCACGGACCGATGATTTCCACCGGATGATTTGCTGTGCGTGGTATAGAGACTCGACTGATTGATGCGCCAGTTGACTTACTGGTCTAGCTATCCGATTCTTTGATAGCCCTCATGTATTCATAGCAGTGATTTATGGCATGTTGCATGTTTAGCTGTTTTGATAGCTCTTCGTACTGAGGCTTGACCTCGTATTTGTTTTCCTGCTTTTGTTGTTTGGGTCTGTGTTACCCATTTGCAGGATCATCAGGTAACCAAGCTGGACAAAGTGGAGGTTCAGCTGGTCGATCCCCGTTTTCTTGAGTCCCAGTATTTTGTATTATGTATTGATCCAGGGGATGCCCCGAGATTCTATGTATGTGGGGATCTGTTTATGATTTGAGATTTGATGTTACTTGTATTGTGTAAGTTTGAGATAACTTATATTTTGATTATCAATATTTTGAATGTATGTTTTTACGTTCAGGCCCAAATGATTTCGAAAAATTTTTAAGCCCTGATTTTTGCTTCCGTGTTTATGCGCTTATTATGTGTTAATTATGAGTAATTAGCACGGGGCCTGACAAGTATCGCCGCTCGCCCTCACATCCTGGTAAGAACAGAACAGCAGCAACAACGAAACAACGAAACAATGGCTGCAACAGCTGAAGGAATAATATGCCAATGCGTGTATGAAATCAGATAAGCAGCAAGCATATAACATATGCACAAACAGCAACTACACACACGGCAATTCACACAACAGCAACCTCACAATTTATCCAAGCTATAACCACGCTGAATTACAAGCTCCAAATCCATACCTAGATATTCTGTGCAATAATTACTACAAATGGGGTCCCGAGAAATCTGGTCTGCAACCTGCTAAACAACACGCAAAATTCTCAGGGACGCTAACACAGAATCACAAACTGGGAGCTACACTCAACCAGCGATAATCCTACCTTCCTAACTCAACAGGAAGCTCAAATCAAAGCCTAAGGTAAGATCTTATCAATTAACTCGAAGCACTACCTGCACAGCGCGAACACACGGCCACTGATGCTACTTCGCGATCTTGCTTCCAGCCTACCACAGCTTCCAAAAGTGGTATCAATCGAAAGAGCAACTCTCAAGGAGTGCAGCGCCACCGGTCTTGCTCAAAACAAAGATGGGAAACGACGGGAAACGACGAGAATCGACGGCGGAAAGCTACGATGAACAGTGCTTAGGCTTCACGACAGAGATTGGGAAAATATTCTAAGTATGGAATCTATTAAACAATCGAAGACCAAGTCTTCCAATAAATACACTACTCAACAGCTGGTAGCAGCAGGAACAGATTCCATCAACAAAACAGTCATCATCGCTGTTATATCAACTAGCAGTTGGATCTCTCAACAACGCTAAGGCTAAACTGCGTCACACCAACTTAACCAAACGACGTCGCAGAGGAACACGTCACCTTGCTACCAACAGCTGATCAACAAACCACCAGCTGCAACGCATCAGATCTCTCAACAGTAGATGCCTAATATGACCAACAGCTGATACAAAGCGCTCCACTCAAAATGTTGTCGTTCCAACTTAATTAAACGACGTAGTTTCGATACCCACTAAGAAACGCGCTAACAAAACCAACAGCTGGTTCCTGTTCACAAAACGTCTTCGCTTCAGAGAGAACACATCACCACAGGACACGTCACTCGCTAGCCACTGCTGATCGCTAACCAACAGCTGATCACTCGCAACAGCTGGTCTCTCGCAACAGCTGGATACGCGCTAATACACCAACGACTGAAATCCACGTCAGCATTTCTGATGCTTCCTACCAAAACGCAACGACTGAAATCTAACGAAGCACTGCTGCTCCAACTGATTCCTACTACTACTGCTGATATCTTTCCAACTGCTGATTCCAACACTTAGGCAAATTCGATGACTTCCACACACACATCTACTACCAGCTGGTTTCAACCCAAGAAACACCTGATTGCGAAAACACAGGTCTCACATCTCTCCCCCACTAAAACACGATTTCTTCCTCGAAATCAACAAGTCCGAGAACAACTCAACTGAACCCAAGAGTTCAAGATAACTGAGCAAACAACTACTGGAAACTAATACAACACCTACTCAAACAGATGCGGCCACTCACGCTGCATCTTCTCTTCCAGCTCCCAAGTAGCTTCTTCCCTACCATGTCTGCTCCATTGCACCATTACCAAAGGAATGGTTTTATTCCTTAACTGTTTATCTTTTCTGTCAAGGATCTGCAAGGGATATTCTACATAACTCAACGTCTTATCTAGATCAACCTCGTCAGTTCTCAATACATGAGACGGATCTGGCTCATACTTCCTCAACATGGAAACATGAAAGACATCATGTAGAGAAGACAATTCTGGTGGAAACAACAGCCGATACGCCAAAGGGCCAATCCTCTCAACGAACTCATACGGTCCAACATAACGAGGGGCTAACTTTCCCTTGTGTCGAAAGCGCATAACACTGGGAAACGGAGAAACTTTAAGGAACACCTGATCACCAACCTGAAACTCTAGAGGTCGACGTCTCTTATTTGCATAACTGGCTTGGCGATCCTGAGCAGTTTTCATCCGCTGACGAATCAGATCCACATGATCCTTCATCTGCTGCACAAATTCTGGGGAAGACAACTGCTTCTCCCCCACTTCTTCCCAACACACAGGCGATCTGCACTTTCTACCATACAAAGCCTCAAACGGCAACATACCAATCGTCACTTGGTAGCTGTTATTGTAGGAAAATTCAACCAAAGACAAACCGTCTTTCCAGCTACCACCAAAATCCATCACAACAGCTCTTAACATATCCTCCAACGTCTGGATAGTTCTCTCAGATTGATTATCTGTCTGGGGGTGATACGCTGTACTCATAGCCAATCTGGTACCCAAAGCTGCTTTCAAACTCTTCCAAAACCTGGAAGTAAACCTTGGATCTCGGTCTGAAACGATCGAAACAGGCACACCGTGCAATCTAACCACAAAATCTAGGTACTGTTTTGTCATTTTCTTCAACGAGAACGTCATTCCATAAGGAATAAAATGTGCTGACTTCGACAATCTGTCGATTACAAACCAAATCGCATCGCAACCTCTGCTGGAACGAGGCAAATGCATCACAAAATTCATCGCTATGTGCTCCCAATTCCATTGGGGCACTTCCAAACTCTGCAACAGACCACCAGGTCTCATCCTTTCATCCTTAACCTGCTGACAGTTCAAGCAACGAGCAACGAAACCAGCAACGTCACTCTTCAAACCAGCCCACCAAAATTGCGGCTTCAACGCATGGTACATCTTCCGTGCACCAGGATGGACACTGTGTCTACTGCAATGCGCTTCTCTAAGGAGTTCCTCCCGAAGATCTATCAAATTGGGCACAACCAACCGACCACGGAAACGCAAACAACCATCGGACGAAACAGAATAGTCCTCAAGTTGATCATCCCTGACCTTCAACTTCAACTCATGGATGGAAGGATCTGTCCTTTGAGCCGCTCTAATGCTCGAAATAATCTGTGGCTCAACTTGGAAAGAAGAAACCACCACATAATCCTCAGCCGGGTAAAACCTCCAACTAGTAGTGCTAAGATGCTCACAATCCTTAGAAAGATACAGCGACGCAAGCATCTTTTCCGGAGCCTTCCTGCTCAACACGTCAGCAACTACGTTTGCTTTCCCATGCTGGTATTTGATCTCACAATCAAAATCCTTCAGCAGTTCCATCCACCTACACTGTCTCATATTCAAGTCGGGCTGCGAAAACAAATACTGCAAACTCTTGTGGTCCGAGTACACCACAAACTGCTTGCCATACAGATAGTGGCGCCAAATATTCAATGCAAAGACCACAGCTGCTAGCTCCAGATCATGAACTGGGTATCGAGTCTCATGCGGTTTCAACTGCCGCGAGGCATACGCAATGACTCGACCATGCTGCATCAACACACAACCCAATACATTGAGCAAAGCATTAGAACAAACGACGAAACCATCTGAACCAGACGGCAAAGCTAACACAAGCGTAGTAGTCAACTTCTCCTTGAGCAATTGAAAAGCATTCTCGCATTGCTCAGTCCAAACGAACCGCTTGTCTTTCTGAGTCAACTGAGTCATCGGCCTAGCTATACTAGAGAAACGCTCTATAAAACGATGGTAATAGGCAGCCAGACCCAAGAAACTACGAACCTCAGACATATTCCTAGGTTGCTCCCAGTTCAAAACAACATCAACCTTACTGGGATCCACAAAAATGCCATCCGCTGAAATCACATGACCCAGAAATACGATGTGATCCAGCCAGAACTCGCACTTAGAGAACTTAGCATACAGATGCGAGTCACTCAACGTCTGAAGAACAACTCTCAAATGCTCCTTGTGCTCCAAAGGAGTCTTCGAATATACCAAGATGTCATCGATGAACATGATCACAAACTGATCTATAAACTCTCAGAAGACTCGGTTCATCAAATCCATGAAGACTACAGGAGCATTGGTCAATCCAAACGGCATCACCAGAAACTCAAAATGCCCGTACCTAGTACGAAAAGCAGTCTTCGCGACATCTTGATCTCTAACTCTCAGCTGATGGTACCCTGAACGTAGATCGATCTTAGAATATATAGCAGAACCTTGCAACTGGTCAAACAAATCGTCGATCCTCGGCAACGGGTACTTATTCTTAACAATAACTTTGTTCAGCTGACGGAATTCAATGCACATTCTCATTGTGCCATCCTTCTTCTTGACAAACAAAATAGACGCTCCCCACAGCGACATGCTAGGTCTGATAAAACCTTTCTACAGCAAGTCATGCAGTTGCACCTTGAGCTCTCTGAACTCAGCAGGCGCTAAACGATATGGTGCACGCGAAATCGGAGCTGTGCCAGGCACCAACTCAATGCTAAAGTCAATCTCCCTTTTCTGAGGAAAACTAGGAATCTCCTCCGGAAACACATCAGGAAAATGACGCACCACTGGAACGTCGCTGAGCTGCACATGCGAATAAGAAGATGCATCCAACGCGTAAATCATAAAACCAGCGTTCTCCACCGACAACAAGCTGAACATCTCCATCGCAGAGATAAACGGAATCTTCGACTGGGAATCAGCATCGTAGAAATTCCATTTCTCGCCGGTCTGAGGCCTAAAACGCATGACCCCATGGAAACAATCCACGGAGGCCTTATAGCTGGACAACACGTCCATTCCCACTATGCAGTAGAAATCCCACAACAACAAATGAATCAAATTCGCTACTAGCACATGCTCACCAAACCTCAGAACGCCATTTAACAAAACCTCTTGGGAGTACAAGCTCGCACCGCCAGGAGTAGAAACAGACACAACATCGCGAAAAGAAGTGGTATGCAGACCATGCTCGACCACAAATGCGTCAGAAATAAACGAATGCGATGCGCCAGTGTCAAACAACACTCGTGCAGGAAAATCAAAGACAAGGCATGTACCTGAAATCACCCTGCTCGGCGTCTCCTCCGCTTGCTCCCTAGTAATAGCGTTCGCTTGATCATGTGTATGCAGACCATGCTCGACCACAAATGCGTCAGAAATAAACGAATGCGATGCGCCAGTGTCAAACAACACTCGTGCAGGAAAATCAAAGACAAGGCATGTACCTGAAATCACCCTGCTCGGCGTCTCCTCCGCTTGCTCCCTAGTAATAGCGTTCGCTTGATCATGTTGGGGTCCAGAGAAATGCTGCTGAGATGACTGTCCGAAACGTGATGGACCAGGCAACTGGAACGGTCTAAACTACGTCTCTCCAACCCTAGGCTGTGGAAACTGAGGGGAACGACCCCTAGACGATCCTCCTCGACCCTGAGGTGGGGCTGCGGCTTGCTGCGATCCAGCTGACGGACACACTCTCGTGAAATTCCCATACTGACCACAGATGTTACACGAGCCCTGCACACCAACGCACTGAGTCGACGAATGTTTGCCTCCACAGAAGCCACAAAACTCTGCCCTAGAACCACTGCTACTAGAGCTGCCAGAACCAGAAGAACCAGAACCAGACTTCTTCTTAAACTGATGGCCATGATGTCGGAACCTTGGCGGCCAGACTGCTGAGCCAA
Organism: Dorcoceras hygrometricum; assembly: GCA_001598015.1. Lineage (NCBI taxonomy): Eukaryota > Viridiplantae > Streptophyta > Magnoliopsida > Lamiales > Gesneriaceae > Dorcoceras > Dorcoceras hygrometricum. Next base: position 191,402 of record KQ992540.1, on the reverse strand, counting down.
TTGCTGATGCTGCTGCTGGGGTTTATGAGCTGACTGCGAAGACTGAGAAGACTGCGCTCCCTGAACAGTGGGACGACCATCCTGAGCACCCTGAGGCCTAGCACGTGACCTCTGGCTCCGCAGACCTTCCTCAATATCGATTGCGCTATCCACAGCCTCTGCATAGCTCTTTGGTTTGCTCGACAAAACCAAAGTATACAGCTCTTCGTTCAAACCCTCAAGCAACTTAGTCCTCTTGGCCCTCTCCTGGCCAGCAACATGCGGGACATACGCCAAAAGAGAAGAAAACAACTGAGCATACTCTCGCACAGACATCGTACCCTGCTCCAAATGATCGAACTCTCACTCACGAGCGTTCACGTATGACTCCGGGACGTACTCCTGCCGAAAAACAACACAGAAACTATCCCAAGTGATCTCCACACCGGTCTCCTCCAGAGTCCTCAAAGCGCCTCGCCACCAGCGCTCTGCACTCTTCCTCAGTTGAAAGGTTGCCAAACTCAACCGAAGCACATCATCGTACTGAACACGATCGAACAAACCAGTGATGTGCCGTAGCCACGAATCCGCATCCTCGCTAGACTCGTCACCGTTGAAAATCTGGGGACTCATCCTTTGGAACCTAGCCATCACAATCTCCATACTCTCCACACGGGTTGTCAAGTCGTCAACTTCATCCTCCACTCGCCTACCGCGACCACGGGAAGGGAAACTACACTGATCCTCGTTCTGACCTCCAGACTCGTCCTAAAACTGCCCTCTACCTATACCCCTACGTCTAGGCGACATCTATCTACGAAGGCACTAAACAGGATAAGATAACACAGAAAAAGTACAGCATAGATAGCACATATCACAACAATATGCAACACATAAATCACATAGTCTAGCACAAACAACACACAACACTGTGCCTAGACTCAAGTGTGATAAAATAAATCGAGCTTATCCCAGCTTAAGCTCTGATACCAAAAATGTCAGGCCTCGTGCTCTCATCAGAGATAAAACACGCAAAAACAAACGGAAGCAACTAAAAAGTGGTTAAAATTTTTGCATTTGTCCTGACAGAAAGATAACATAATTTAAAATAGTGCAGTACTCAAAATATATCCCAGTTTAAACCAACAAAGGGCTACAAGCCACAGAAATACAGTACAGCATAAAACATGCATCAAGTACCTGACAACAACCACAACTGAATACAACAGAGCACAGGGCATCACCTGGCTAAGTACTGATACATATATATATACTATACTAACTGGGACACTCTAACCACCTCCTGGGGCACCTCCAGCCGGGCCAAATCCACGACCAGCTGAGTAACCTGGGAACCCTGAACAAACAACAAGCAAACAAAACAAACCAAGCCCCAGAGGGACATGGGGTCAAACCCCAGTACGGAGAGCAACTATAAATCAGAAATGAACAGCAAAGATAAAATGCAGATGCTATGCATGAAGAACGGGACAACAGGCGAAGGCTACAACCGAAGAAGGGAGCCAAGGAGCATCAAGCACAGCTCAACAGAATCTGCAAAAGATATATGGCCACGGTGTGTGTATAGGACATGTGGGTGCTACCCACTCACCCCTACTCACACACCCTTACCAGATGCATCAACAGCTCAACCTGCCGTTGCCCAACCTATGAACTGTGGTAGTTAGTCACTCGGCGCATAGGGGCTAACAAATCCCAGCAGGGAGTTGAGATTGAGGTACCGTCGCTCGCCCTCACATCCTGATAAAAACAGAACAGCAAAAACAACGAAACAACAAAACAATGGCTGCAACAGCTGAAGGAATAATATGCCAATGCATGTATGAAATCAGCTAAATAGCAAGCATATAACATATGCACAAACAGCAACTACACACACGGAAATTCACACAACAGCAACCTCACAATTTATCCAAGTCATAACCACGCTGAATTACAAGCTCCAAATCCGTACCTCGATATTCTGTGCAATAATTACTACAAACGGGGTCCCGAGAAATCTTGTCTGCAACCTGCTAAACAACACGCATAATTCTCAAGGACGCTAACATAGAATCACAAACTGGGAACTACACTCAACCAGTGATAATCCTACCTTCCTAACTCAACAGGAAGCTCAGATCAAAGCCTAAGGTAAGATCTTATCAATTAACTCGAAGCACTACCTGCACAGCACGAACACACGACCACTGATGCTACTTCGCAATCCTGCTTCCAGCCTACCACAGCTTCCAAAAGTGGTATCAATCGAAAGAGCAACTCTCAAGGAGTGAGCGCCACCGGTCTTACTCAAAACAGAGACGGGAAACGACGGGAATCGACGGCGAAAAGCTACGATGAACAGTGCTTAGGGTTCGCGACAGAGATTGGGAAAATATTCTAAGTATGGAATCTATTAAACAATAGAAGACCAAGTCTTCCAATAAATACACTACTCAACAGCTGGTAGCAGCAGGAACAGATTCCATCAATAAAACAGTCGTCATCGCTGTTATATCAACCAGCAGTTGGATCTATCAACAACGCTAAGGCTAAACGGCGTCGCACCAACTTAACCAAACGACGTCGCAGAGGAACATGTCACCTTGCTACCAATAGCTGATCAACAAACCAGCAGCTGCAACGCATCAGATCTCTCAACAGTAGATGCCTAATATAACCAGCAGCTGATACAAAGCGCTCCACTCAAAACGCTGTCGTTCCAACTTAACTAAACGACATAGTTTCGATACCCACTAAGAAACACGCTAACAAAACCAACAGCTGGTTCCTGTTCACAAAACTTCGTCGCTTCAGAGAGAGGGACACGTCACCACAGGACACGTCACTCGCTAGCCACTGCTGATCGCTAACCAACAGTTGATCACTCGCAACAGCTGGTCTCTCGCAATAGCTGGATACGCGCTAATACACCAACGAATGAAATCCACATGAGCATTGCTGCTGCTTCCTCCCAAAACGCAACGACTGAAATCTAAAGAAGCACTGCTGCTCCAACTGATTCCTACTACTACTGCCGATATCTTTCCAACTGCTGATTCCAACACTTAGGTAAATTCGATGACTTCCACACACACATCTACTACCAGCTGGTTTCAACCCAAGAAACACCTGATTACGAAAACACAGGTCTCACAATGATATCCATCAAATCCACTATCACATCTAACATACACTTTAGTGCATTCAAGGTCTTTATCTAACAATTTTAATCATAATAATGAAGATAAAGCATGCCATAAAATAATGCGAATTTCATAAATAAAGATCGTTTTACATAGAGTCAACAAGAACCCACAGGCCACAAGTTGGCTAGTTGGGCACCTACTCTAACAGTACAGGCATGAAAATAGCTTTTACTGAAAGCTGAAAGCTCAAAAGCTAATAACTTGAAGTTTGAAACTTTAAAGCGTAAATTGTACACTGGTAAATTGGCAGCTCAAAAGCTAATAACTCAGCAATCTGGAAAAATTGAATACTGGAAACTCATCAAGTGAAAAGCTTTAAAGCTATAAACTGATATTAAAAAATAGAGAAAGCATAACTGGATGTGCATTAAACATACTTCAAATCATTTAAAGCTTAAATTGGGCATGTTCAAAGCATTTCAAACATCACTGGTAATAAATCGTTAACTGATTTTAAAGGAAGTAAGTTGTAGCTTAATCATTAATGAAAGCTGCGGTTGTAACAACCCTATTCTTATTTTATTTATGACTTATGGTTTTGAAGCTCTCTGTAGGTCCTGGCGCTTGATCAAGCTAACATCTGAATTCAGGAATCTGGGGAAATAAATCCCAACTTCACTGTGGAAAGGGGTTATAGTTTGTTAACCATAACTCTCTCCCTTTCCTGGTGAAGGGGCATTCTGGTCCATCAACCTCCGTGGGTCATCTATGCCATAAATCATTTCTCTGTTGAAACTCATTCAGCTTTAACTTTTAAAATCTACTTCCTCTAAGTCTGTCATAAAACATTTTCTCTGCTGAAACATTTCTTAAAACTAATTTTCTTTAAAACTTGTTTTTAATTGTTTTCTCTTTGATCTTAATCAGATCGCATAAAACATAATTGGTTTGCTATTTTAAAACTCTTCTCTGACATTTTAAAGTTACTGGGAGTACATCGAAGCTCATACGAAGAAGAGACTTGGTGTGAGGATTGAGAAATTTGAATAGTGATTAATCTGTTTCGTAGGATTAGTCATGGGATTTTGGGTTGTCGAATTTCTCTAAGTGTTAAAAACCAGTCGCAGCAAAATTCAAGAGTCAATGCGAGTCAACGGTACTGTAGCTCGTAGCTGGTGGAATTGAAATCAGTAGTTGCGCTTGAAGAAGGAATCTGTTGGCAGTAGTTGCGCTTGGTGAGGTTGCTGCTGGCAGCAGGCGCACAATTGCGAGAATGATCGAGGAAGCGACACGTGTTGGTCAACATTTTTGGGTGTTGACTGTTATTTGTCACGGGGTCACCAGCAGAGGATCAATTGTTGTGTTGGTTTGAGGAACCAGTCGCTGATGAGAGGCGACGTTGTTTTATTAAGTTGAAACGTAGCGTTTTGGGTATTGCGTCTGGTACCAGTAGCATGGGATCTGTTGCGTGGTTTATCCAGTCGCTGGGTTGGTTAACCGCTGTTGAAAGATATGATGACGTGTCCTTTACATCGTCGTTTTGAATTGTTTCGCGTAACCAGTCGCTGGTGGTTTTTGAAGGAATCTGTTACCAGCTTTTGGTTGCTTCGCAAGAGAAATCTGTTGTCAGCTGGTGGAACTCTGCGGCATCGTTTTTTTTAGCTAGAACGGTGTCGTTTTGATGCTACTTTGCAAATGCAATGCCTGGTGGTTGCTGCTGGTTTTGTTAAGAGGAAAATCTGGTTTCTGTTGAAAGCAACGACTGGTATCTGTTGTGAGATACCTACTGTTCACGACGTCTGGTTATTTTGAGAACAGCAGCAGTTGGATTGAGATATATATATATAGATAAGTGTTGATCGACACTTATAATTATTCTGAACGATATTTCTTATCTCCATATCCAAACCCTCGTTTTAGCTACTGTTCACCGTGACTTTTCTCCGTCGATTTCCGCCGCTTCCCGCCGTTGTTTTGAGTGAACTTGGTGGCGCTGGATTTCTTGTGAGTTGTTCTACCGATTGTTACCCATTTGAGGCTGTAGAAAGACCTTGGGGAGGATCGCAAAGTTGCTGCTTTCTTCGTGTAATGGAACCCGTTAGTTCTCCACTAATTTCATCTTCTGGATAAGAATTTTCCTACCGTTCTAAGCTTAGTATTGGCTGTAGAAATTTTTTTAGAAGTAGAACTAGATTCAAGTTCTTGGCCTTAGGAATTTGTATGTTGAGGTTCAGATTTGAGTTAGATATGAACTAAGAATGAGATGCCTTGTACATATTTCAGCTTCCAGGAAATTCGTTGTGGTTGGACGTGACCAGAGAAGGGTAGAATTGTGCAGGAAGAAACTGCCGTTCCTTGGTAATTATCTGTTGAGGTAGAATCAGCTGTTGAAGGTACGAATTGAGCGACCTTTACAGCTTTGTGCTTGGACATGGCTATATTTCGTGTTGTGAAATCTGCTTGCATTGATGGATGCATTCACGTGGAACAGACTGATGATTTATATGATTTTATGTTCTGTTTTCACGTATGAATTATTGTATGCATTGATATTGATTATTGATTGGCATTCATGCATACATATTGAGCCTGACAGATTGATTGATGACCTGATTGAGAGCCACGTTGCGACTAGGGCGACTGATGTGTGGTGCCTGAAAAATCCAATGCTATCATCGGAGTGGTGAGCGACTGAATTGTCGTTTCGGAATACCACCAAGCTGTGATGGCTGACGGGCCGGAATATCACGGACCGATGATTTCCCCCGGTTGATTTACCGTGCGTGGTATAGAGGCTCGACTGAGATGATTTGCCAGTTGATATGCTGGTCTAGCTATCTGATCCTTGATAGCCCTCATGCATTTCATAGCATTGATTTATAGCATGTGCATGATAAGCTGTTTGATAGCTCTTCGTACTGAGGCTTGACCTCGTATTTTTTTTCCTGCTTTTGTGTTGTTTGGGTCTGTGTTACCCATTTGCAGGATCTTCAGGTAACCAAGCTGGACAGAGTGGAGTGCCAGCTGGTCGATCCCCGTTCCTTTGAGTCCCAGTTATATTATGATATGTATTGAACCGGGGGATGCCCCGTGTTTTTATGTATTGGGGATATATACTTGATTTGAATTTTGATGTTACCCGTTGTGTTTAAGTTTAAGTTAACTCGTATTTTGATTATGAATATGATGGATCTGTTTTGACAGATCCTGATTAAGTTTTGAATTACACAAAACCTGTTATCGTGTTTCTAACAATTCCACTTAGTGTACAGATTTCAGATCGAAGAAGAAGATGAACAGTAGTTGAAGTCTGTCCAGTCGATGGTTCTCAAAGATAAAGTTCAGCAGCTGGTTTGGTTATTCATTGTTATCGGCAGCTGGATTAGCAATGGAGACGTCCAAAGTTAAGTCAGGTGTTCGAAATCAGGCGGAGGCCAAGTTGAACCAGCTGGAGCTTAGTGAACCAGTTGGAACGAGAGAACCAGCTGCAAGCGCTAAAGAAAATATGAACCAGCTGGAACAGGAACTGTGAAGTCTGCTGGAGAAGTATCGAAGAAGAACAAATCAGCAGAGAGCTACAGTGCAACCAGCAGATGGTACTTGGAGTTAGCGATAACAAAACGATGTCGTTTGGATAAGTTGATACGACAGCGTTTTGCCTTCGTAAGATTCAGCAGATGGTTTTGCGCTAAGAACCAGCAGGTACAACTCTCAAGAGTAACCAGCAGTAGCTTGTACATCCAGATCAGTCGAGAGCTTTGAAGTTAGCGATAGCAAAACGATGTCGTTGGAATAAGTTGATACGACAATGTTTTGCCTTCGCGCTAAAGATTCAGCAGATGGTCTTGCGATGATAAAACCAGCAGGTACTTCTTCTAAGAATGACCAGCAGCAGCTACAGTACATCCAGACACAGCAGCAGTCAAGTATAATCAACCAGTCGAGGATGCATAGCAAACGATGTCGTTTGAATAAGTTGATACGACATCGTTTGATCTAACCAGTCGTTGGGAAATCCAGTCGCAAGCATTTCACGACCAACGACTGGACAACCAGCTACAAGTACATCCAGACGCAATCAACAGTACATCCAGACGAGAGCTACAATAGACCAGCTGTTGATATGCATCCAGTCGCAAGATGATGTACCAGTCGCAAGCACTTCAAGATCAACGTCTGGACAACCAGTCGCAGCAATGAAAAGGAAAACTAGATGCGACGTGAATTGCAAAGGAGCGACAACCAGACGCAGAAAAGAAACAGCTGTTGCACGAAGTGTTGTGACAAAGAAAAGACAACAGCTGAGCGAACAGCTGTTGAACAACTTTTTGGAGAACATTCAGCCATTCAACGCAATCAACGCTCAAGATGGAAGAATCAATGGCTGAGATTAAGTCGTGTAAATTGCCTGAATTTAAGGGGACAAGATTTGTACTATTCTGGGAAATAGTACAATTTACAGAGGAGCATTGCACACATTTGGAAAGACGACGATTTAGCCGAACAAGCGTAGAAGAGATTGGAATCTGTCTAACGGCTATATTCAAACAGAGGCTATTTAAGGGAGAAGATTTGAAGGAAGAAGTTTGACGATTGTTGATTGAGCGAAGAGACAAAAACAGAGGGAAGATTCCTGGAGACGAAGCAGTAGACCGCCATTAGAGAGGAGCGCTTATTGAGTGTCTGCTGCTGAGTCTAGATTATCTTGTGTAGAAGCAACTTCCCGAGTGTGTGAGATTGTTTTATTTGAGAAGTTGTCCTTACACTATAATTCTCACACACAGATTCACTCGCACATTTCGTGAGTTGAGCTAAATTGTTTAGCGAGTGAATCAAAACCTTTCCAACACAGTTACCATCCAAGCACGATGACGTAAAACTCATGTGTATGTAGTTAGTCACACAGTTGCGGCTGGTGTGCATTTGTGAAGTCTAGGAGTTCTCGTAGCTGCTGGTTGCGGGATTAGGTCTGTACGTGTTGTATAGATCAAAGTCTTCTAGTGGAGCCTTCCGAGGTGGAAGAAGGGGAGATGTAGGACATTGAGGTCCGAACTTCCAGAAACAAATCTTGTGTATCATTTTCTTTAAGCTTTCAGCACTTGCTTTTCCTTTAGCACGCATACACAGATTTCAGCACTTGTATTTTATACTTAGCATCGTATAATTCAGCACGCACCATTATTTCAGCACACAAGCACATTAAGTCTCGAACAGATTTATGTGGAACATAAATCTGTTTGAGTTGGTTTTAAAATATTAGGATTCAGTTCTGGTATTTTCCGCATGATTTTTAAATCATACCAGATCTGTCTCCGGTGCTCTGTTTATTTTAGATGTTCAAGAACATTGAGCTATTGCAGCTCCCGAAAAGCTCACGACTGAACAGTGTTCTAGGGTTCAAAAGATAAGGAACGAAAGGCTGGAAATATCGCTA
>KQ992540.1:166426-176520 GCA_001598015.1 Dorcoceras hygrometricum | reverse complement strand
TGTTGCAGCTGAGAGACAATGCACAGCGCTGGTGGAGAGGTACTTCTCTTATCCTTTGAGATAGTGGGGCTGTGATCACCTGGGAGAGCTTCTGTGAGGCGTTCAGACAGGAGTATACCCCGGATTCCTTCTATAACAGCCGGGAGCGGGAGTTTGACAACTTGAAGCAGGGTAGCATGCGAGTGGCTGAGTATGCCTGACAGTTTTCTGCACTTTTGGTTTATGTGCCACACGTTGCCAACCAGGAGAGGACAAAGAGGAACAAATTTCTGAAGGGCTTGAGGCCTGATCTGTACCGGATGGTTTTGTCTGGTTCACCTGTGACCTATATTGATGCAGTGAACCGAGCGGTGGACATTGAGGAGAGTTTGTTGGAGGTTGAGGCTCCGATTCAACCGAGTACTGGACGCACCTATCAGCCTGTTCAGGATGTGTCTCAATCTTTTTATGCTCCTCAAGGGTCGCAGCAGCAGTCGAGTCGCCAACAGTTTAGACCTCGAGGAAAACAGTTCAATAAAAGGCGAATTCGAGTTCCTCCGGTTCGGCGAGTTCTGGTTCTGGCAGTGGTACTAGCGGCATGCCTTGTGGACAGTGCGGAGGAAGGCATCCGACTTCGCAGTGTCGAGGAGTTCAGGGGTTTTGCAATAACTGTGGACAGCCTGGACATTATCGTAGAGTGTGTCCTTTGTTTAGGGGTCAGTCTTCAGTTCCTTAGCAGCAGGGATCAGCTGGTGGTTCTACCCAGAGACCGCAGTTTCTTGCCCCTACCCAGTGATCTGGATTCCAACCCCGTGAGCCTTCTAGGTTTGGAGCACCTTAGAGACCTCCGTCTCAGATTCCGCAGCAGGCTCAGGCGAACGCTTTGACGAGAGAGCAGGCTGAGGAGGTGCCTGGTATGATGATCGCAGGTACATGCCTTATCTTTGATTATCCTGCAAGAGTTGTATTTGACACTGGTGCATCACACTCTTTTATTTCTGAGTTGTTTGTTTGTGAGTATGGGTTGAGTTCTTTAGCATTGTGTGATGTTCAGGCGAACGCTTTGACGAGAGAGCAGGCTGAGGAGGTGCCTGGTATGATGATCGCAGGTACATGCCTTATCTTTGATTATCCTGCAAGAGTTGTATTTGACACTGGTGCATCACACTCTTTTATTTCTGAGTTGTTTGTTTGTGAGTATGGGTTGAGTTCTTTAGCATTGTGTGATGTTGTTTCCGTGTCTACCCCTGCTGGTGTGAATTTGTGGTCCCATGAAGTGGTGTTGGATTGTGTGCTTCGATTTGATGAGCATGTTTTGGTGTCCAATATGATTGTTTTGGGAATCAGAGATTTTGATTGGATCTTGGGAACGGATGTATTATCTAGCTATAAGGCTACTGTTGACTGTTTTCATGGTGTGGTGAGATTTCGCCCTGACTCGGGTGAGAGGTGGGAGTTCTACGGTGCTGATTTGCGCTCGAAGATTCCACTGGTGTCCGCCATGGATATGTTTAGCTTGCTATCGCTGGATAATGCTGGATTCATGATTTACGCGCTTACCTTTCCCATGAGTCGCGGTTGGAGTTGAGCGACATTCCGATCGTCCGAGAGTTTCCCGATGTGTTCCCGGATGAGATTCCTGGATTCCCTCCATGACGTGAGATCGACTTCGGCATTGAGTCGGTGCCCGGTATCGCCCCGATTTCTAGAGCTCCTTATCGGTTGATGCCAGCAAAGTTGAAAGAGCTGAAGGATCAGTTGAGAGATCTCTTGGAGAAGGGCTTCATCAGACCGAGTATGTCGCCTTGGGGAGCTCCAATTCTTTTTGTGAAGAAGAAGGATGGATCTATGAGGATGTGCGTGGATTTCCGACAGTTGAATAAGGCGACGGTGAAGAACAAGTATCCTTTGCCGAGGATTGATGACTTGTTCGATAAGTTGCAAGGATCGGTCGTATACTCGAAGATTGATTTGCGCTCTGGTTATCACCAGTTGCGGATTAGAGACGCTGACGTGGCGAAGACAGCATTTCGGACTCGATATGGGCATTATGAGTTTCTGGTCATGCCGTTTGGGTGGAAGAATGCCCCAGCTGTTTTCATGGATTTGATGAATCACATCTTTAGCGAGTACATCGATCGGTTCATGATTGTCTACATAGATGACATCCTAGTGTACTCGAGGAGCATGAGAGAGCATAAGGAGCATCTCAGATTGGTGTTGCATAGATTGAGAGACTCTCAATTGTACGCCAAGTTCAGCAAGTGTGAATTTTGGCTTGATCAGATTATATTTTTGGGTCATGTGATTTCGGCGCAAGGGATTTCGGTAGATCCGAGTAAGGTCGAAGCAGTTCTTAACTGGGAGAGACCTAGGAACGTTTCAGAGATCCGCAGCTTCTTGGGATTGGCTGGCTATTACAGGCGTTTTATCGAGAAGTTCTCTTCGATAGCCAGGCCTCTGACTCAGTTGACTCAGAAGGATAGGAAATTCGTTTGGACTGATGAGTGCGAGTATAGTTTTCAGACGTTGAAGGAGAAGTTGACTACTGTTCTTGTTTTGGCTCTACCGTCTGGATCCGGAGGATTTGTTGTGTGCTCCGACGCTTCTCTAAATGGTTTAGGATGTGTTCTGATGCAGAACGGGTACGTGATTGTCTATGCGTCTCGACAGTTATCGAGAAGTTCTCTTCGATAGCCAGGCCTCTGACTCAGTTGACTCAGAAGGATAGGAAATTCGTTTGGACTGATGAGTGCGAGTATAGTTTTCAGACGTTGAAGGAGAAGTTGACTACTGTTCTTGTTTTGGCTCTACCGTCTGGATCCGGAGGATTTGTTGTGTGCTCCGACGCTTCTCTAAATGGTTTAGGATGTGTTCTGATGCAGAACGGGTACGTGATTGTCTATGCGTCTCGACAGTTGAAGCCTCACGAGACAAGGCAACCTGTTCATGATTTGGAGTTGGCTGCGATAGTGTTTGCCTTGAAGATTTGGCGGCATTATCTGTATGGTGAAGAATACACCGACCACAAGAGCCTGAAATATATCTTCACGCAGTCTGATCTGAATATGAGGAAACGACGATGGATGGAATTGCTCAAGGACTTTAACTGTGAGATTCAATATCAGCCTGGGCGGATGAACTCAGTAGCAGATGCCTTGAGTAGGAAGACCCAGCCTGCGATGCTTTCGTCTTTGAGTGTCTCTAAAGTCTATGAGCAGTTGAGTACTTCTGGTTGGCGTTTCCAGCCGGGTGATCAGTATTTATGGTTTCTTCGATTCAAGTAGAACCACAGATTGTGAGTGACATCAGGGAGGTGCAGAGAACTGATCCATATATTCATGAGTTGAAGATTAAAGCCCGAAGTGGTCAGTCTGATGATTTCTCTGTTTCTTCTCATGGGTGTCTGAGATTTCTAGGAAGATTGGCGGTTCCGAACTTGATCGATTTGAAAGAGACCATTATGAATGAAGCGCATTGTAGTCAGTACAGTGTGCATCCGGTCGAGAGAAAGATGTATCATGCCTTGAAATCTCACTACTGGTGGGAAGGCATGAAGAGCGACATCTCTGGTTTTGTTGATAGATGTTTGAATTGCCAGCAGGTCAAGGCTGAGAGAATGAGACCTGGTGGATTCTACAGAGTTTAGAGGTGCCCCAATGGAATTGGGAGCACATCACCATGGATTTTGTGACTCATCTACCTCGATCAAGTAGGGGATGTGATGCGATTTGGGTGGTGATTGATAGAATTTCGAAGTCAGCCCATTTCATTCCCTATGACGTGAGGTGTTCGATGAAGAAAATGGCGAAGCTGTATATTGACCATGTGGTTAGATTGCATGGAGTGCCTGTTTCGATAGTGTCTGACAGATATCCAAGATTCACCTCTCGTTTTTGGAAGAGTCTGCAAGCAGCGATGGGTTCGAGATTGGCTATGAGTACAGCCTATCACCCACGGACAGATGGTCAGTCTGAGCAGACTATCCAGACTTTAGAGGATATGGTGCGAGCAGTTGTGATGGATTTCAGTGGTGGCTGGCAGGATTCTTTGTCGTTGGTTGAGTTTTTGTATAATAACAGCTACCAGGTGACTATCGGGATGGCTCCATTTGAGGCGTTGTATGGTCGAAAATGCAGATCTCCGATTTGTTGGGAAGAAGTTGGTGAGAAACAACTTTCTACCCCTGAGTTTGTGTAGCATATGAAAGATCGGATTGAATTGATTCGAAGTAGAATGAAGGCTACACAAGATAGATTTACCAGCTATGCTAACCGAAGACGTCGACCGTTAGAGTTTGAGGTTGGCGATCGAGTATTTCTCAAAGTTTCTCCTTTCAAGAGCGTGATGCGCTTTAGATTTAAAGGCAAATTAGCTCCTACATTCGTTGGCCCTTTGAGATTATCGAGCGGATTGAACAGTTGGCTTATCGATTGAGACTGCCTGATGAGTTGGCAGCAATGCATGATGTCTTTCATGTGTCAATGTTGAGGAAATATGAGCCAGATCCGTCCCATGTTTTGAGAACCGACGAAGTTGAGCTGGATTCTGCCTTGAGTTATATAGAATATCCAGTCCAGATTCTGGATAGGAAGGAGAAGCAGTTGAGGAATAAAGTAGTTCCGTTGGTGATGGTCCAATGGAGCAAGCATGGAAGAGAAGAAGCAACTTGGGAACCGGAAGAGAAGATGCAGCGTGAGTGGCCGCATCTGTTTGAGTAGATTGTTCTTTTAAATTTCGTTTTCTGGTTGTGTTTTCCCTAGTTGTATTTGTTGATTACCCAGTTATCTTGAACTCTTGGGTTTGTATCAGATGAATTGCTGTTTTTTATCCTTTTGTTGGAATGAATTGATTGAATTTTTCCCTGAGTTTACCTTTGATTTCGAGGACGAAATCTCTTAAGGTGGGGAGAATGTGAGGATTGAGAAATTCGAATAGTGATTAATATGTTTCGTAGGATTAGTCACGGGATTTTGGGTTGTCGAATTTCTCTAAGTGTTAGAAACCAGTCGCAGCAATTCAAGAGCCAACGCGAGTCAACGGTACTGTAGCTCGTAGCTGGTGGAATTTAAATCAGTAGTTGCGCTTGAAGAAGGAATCTGCTGGCAGTAGTTGCGCTTGGTGAGGTTGCTGCTGGCAGCAGGCTGTTGGGATCCGGATCACGCCTCCCGGCGAGGCAGCGGAAGAACAGAAAAACAATACCGAGAGACGATCAATACGATAAAAACAACATACTATGACATTCATAGGACGTTTAAGATTGCTACCTTGCTGGCAACTTGTGCCTGGCTCCGACCGGTTTCGTAAAGAAAATGGCACTTCACGGTAGGCGGCTGTAGATATCGTCAATCAGGTCCACTATCGGAGACGGGATTCCTTCGTCAGCCTGCACTAGAAGGCCTGACGAGATCTGCACGGACGGATTCTCCTCGTCAAGATTGGCCGGAAACAATTTTCCGGCGAAGAGAGGCGGCGGCGGCGGCGGCTTGTAGAGAGGAGAGCGGCGGCGTGTTTTTGTGCTTAGGGTTAGGGTTAATTGTGTAGTGTATTATGAAGTCTAGGTTTAGGTCTAATTAAATAGAATTAAAGATGGATTTGGACTGGCCCAACGGGCGCGGGTCCAACGGATGAACATTCAGTTCATCCCCATCACCGAGACTTCATTATAACTCCGATCGCCGATCAGATCGGACCGATCGACTCAGTTTCCAAAACTGAATGCTATGATCTGAAAAACCATTTTTCAGAACCCCAGTGCAAAATGACCGTTTTGCCCCTCAATATCGGCAAATCACGATTTGACCTCTGTTGACTTTTTAGGAAGTCGCACTCCCAAAATCCTCTTCGTATGCTCAACACATTGAGCTGAGTATCCGTGCGGGAATCTCGAATCCAGTACTTGTGTGACCCTCAATGGTTCAGGGATACAGCTAGCCGTGAGCCCACAACCATTGTGGCCCCGGAATCACAATTTCGGACTTGCCCAACGAATCATGGTAAGAGCGTCTAGCAACATCACCCCATGATCCCCTAGGTATCACTGATAGTGCCTGCAAGAACCAGTTGGTCGTGGTTAGCCTACGGTACGGTCCTTTCAATCCATATATCCCGATCAGATCAACGACCATTGGTAAATCGAGAGTCGCTGTAGATCCGATAGCTATGCGTACATCTTGGAGATCAAATAGTGACATCGCGAGTGTAACTAGGTAAACACATTTACCTAAAACACTTCTAGTACTCTGGCCAGAGTTTTATACACTATTATCCCCTCAGATAGCATAGGATATCCACGCATGTCTGCGAGCAGTGAATCCTAGACAACGATGCATCGACTCCTACATGCATCGGGGTCTCTCCCAATCCCGCCGCCTGATGACCCCAAGTGAGTCGGCAAACGAGTAAAAGTGAGACGCCTATCATGCAGAGTCTCAATGACGTTTCTGTTAGAGTAGATGCCCAACTAGCCAACTTGTGGCGTGTGGGTTTATAGAATCTTGTATGAAACAGTCTTTATATATGATATTCGCATTCTTTTATATGGCGTTCTTTACTTTCATTATGTGTGTAATGATTTACAATTGCGTTGAGTAAAGACCTAGAATGCACTAAAGCGTATGTTAGATGTGATAGTGGGTATGACGGCTATCATGAAACTGTTTCATTGGTAGGGAACATTGTGATGTTCTGAGCATGCAGATAGATAGTGACCTGGTGATCTATCGAACTACCCTCCTTCGGACTTTCCAAGTGGTTACCATTTGTCGAGTGGATAAGTCCGAGGTCTTGGTTGTACTGATTAGTCCTCACGACTCGAAACGTCATTGAGACTCTACATGATAGGCGTCTCACTTTGACCCGTTTGCCGACTGATGGTCCGAAAATAGGATCAAAAGATAGCAGGCGCTGTTTTGACAACCATTAAAAATGTTGCGCTGCTATGAACGGAGCTGCAATAGCTCGATGTTCTTGAACATTTACAATAAACAGAGCACCGGAGACAGATCTGGTATGATTTTAAAATCATGCGGAAAATACCAGAACTGAATCCTAATATTTTAAAACAACTCAAACAGATTTATGTAAAACATAAATCTGTTCGAGACTTGGCAAGTTCTTGTGTGCTAACTGTGTATGCGAGAATGCTAAGTGTTGAATTATAAACGTGTACGCATGACTATGCTAAGTAAAGCAAATGCTGAATGAATAAAGAACACAATACAGTACACAGCATATTTGTTTCTGGAAGTTCGGACTTCAATGTCCTACATCTCCCCTTCTTCCACCTCGGAAGGATCCACTACTAGTAGATTTGATCTTACAACTCGTGTACAGACCCAATCCCACAACCAGCAGCTGTGAGAACTCCTAGACTCCAAAAATGCACAACAGCCGCAACTGTGTGACTGACTACATCCACATGAGTTTTACGTCTTCGGGCTTGGACGGGAACTGTAAAACGTTTTGAGATTCATTCACCAATAATGTGTGAATGAATCTCTGTGTGTGAGATTGATACAATGTAGTTCTCAACTTTCTGTTTTTCTCATACACTAGGGAAATGCTCTAAAAAGCTAATCTAGATTCAGAAATCAACTCTCGTGAAAGCTCCTCTCTAATGGCGGTCGATTGCTTCGTCTATCTGTTCATTTTTCCCTCTGTTGGTGCACTGTATCAACAATGTATTTTAGCAACTGCGATGTAGTATCACCAACATCTCGAACACTTCTTCAATGGCGCTACCTTTGTATATAAAGCCTCTGTAGAAATTAATCCCGTTGGACACAACATTCTTCCCGTTCCAATATGTTCTGTATAGTACCGACAGGGGAACAGTACTTGTGTCCTTTTCTTTTGCAGGCTTCTTGTCGTTTTCGTCATTTGAATTGAGCTCAGAAGTTGACATCCAGCTTTGATAACTCTTCGTAAGTTGTCAACTGCTTCGCTGCTGATTCATTTCTTCAACTCTGCGCTTTGCTACTTCTACGATTCTTTGCGCCTGGATGCTTTGCGCCACTGCTGAAGCTTCAAATACTGCGACTGGAATCTTGCGTCTGGATGCTTCAGCTTGCGACTGGATGCGCAAAGCTTGCGACTGCTGAAATATCAATGCAAAGTCT
The DNA here is from genome assembly GCA_001598015.1 of Dorcoceras hygrometricum. Taxonomy (NCBI): domain Eukaryota; kingdom Viridiplantae; phylum Streptophyta; class Magnoliopsida; order Lamiales; family Gesneriaceae; genus Dorcoceras; species Dorcoceras hygrometricum. Next base: position 168,421 of record KQ992540.1, on the reverse strand, counting down.
TCCTGCTGAATCTTTAGCGCAAGAGCAAAACGCTGTCGTATCAACTTATGTAAACGACATCGTTTTGCTATTGCTATCTCCAAATAGCATCTGCTGGTGAACAGTAGCTTGCGACTGGATTGCCTCCTCTACGACGTCGCTTCTTCTTGCGTCTGGATGAACAAGTTACCTGCTGATTCTTGCGACTGCTCTCTAAAACCATCTGCTGAATATCAACACGACGTCGCTTCATCTTTTTCGCTTCTCTTCATCTGCTGATCCTTATTGCGAATGCAAAACGCTGTCGTTCCAACTTATTCACGCGACATCGTTTTGCAATCGCCAACTCCAAAAACCAACTGCTGGTTGAAGCTCTCTGCTGATTCTATTCCACTGTAGCTTCCTGCTGAATGATGACGTCACTACCTGGTTGAAGCTCTCTGCTGATTCTATTCCACTGTAGCTTCCTGCTGAATGATGACGTCACTACTGATGTCATCTACACTTAGCGCTCCAGCTGATTACTTCATCGCTCCAGCTCCAGCTTGTGATTCTTCTTCTTCTTGAATAGCGACTGTTAATAGATTCATCAACAGTACTTATAATTGGAATCTTCTTATTCGATACATTTCTTCATCAGACTTCTCAATACATGTACCAGCTGGTTCACTTCGCTCTTTAGCGCTTGCAGCTGGTTGTCATCGTTCCAGCTGGTTCATCACTACGACTATGCTCCAGCTGGTTCAACTTTGGCCTCCGCCTGATTACGAACAGTTGATTCAGCTTTGGACGTCTCCATTGCTAATCCAGCTGCCGATTCTATGAACACCAAACCAACTGCTGATTGTTTATATTGCGAACCATTGGCTGGACAAATATAGCTGCTGCTGATCGTCTTCTTCGTTCCTAAGACCTGTACACTTAAGTGGAATTGTTAGAAACACAATAACAGGTTTTGTGTAATTCAAAACTTAATCAGGATCTGTCAAAACAGATCCATCAATCTCTCCCTTTTTTATTTACACAAAACCTTAAATCAACGATGCGTGTTCTAACAATTCTCTCCCTTTTTGATTTACACAAAACCTTAAATCAATGATTTACAATTGCGTTGAGTAAAGACCTAGAATGCACTAAAGCGTATGTTAGATGTGATAGTGGGTATGACGGCTATCATGAAACACATCTAATAGTCACTGTGTATTCTGAACATGTTCCTAGTCGATTGGGCCGTCAAAATGAGGATAAGGCCGCCCGAGTTCGAGACTAGTATCTGCGATGCGAAATACCATGTTTCATTAGTAGGGAACATTGTGATGTTCTGAGCATGCAGATAGATAGTGACCTGGTGATCTATCGAACAACCCTCCTTCGGACTTTCCAAGTGGTTACCATTTGTCGAGTGGATAAGTCCGAGGTCTTGGTTGTACTGATTAGTCCTCACGACTCGAAACGTCATTGAGACTCTACATGATAGGCGTCTCACTTTGACCCATTTGCCGACTCACTTGGGGTCATAAGGCGTCGGGATTGGGTGAAACCCCGATGCATGTAGGAGTCGATGTATCGTTGTCGAGGATTCACCGCTCGCAGACATGCGTGGATATCCTATGTTATCTGAGGGGATAATAGTGTATAAATATCTGGCCAGAGTACTAGAAGTGTTTTAGGTAAATGTGTTTACCTAGTTACACTCGTGATGTCACTATTCGATCTCCAAGATGTATGCATAGCTATCGGATCTATAGCGACTCTCGATTTACCAATGGTCGTTGATCTGATCGGGATATATGGATTGAAAAGACCGTACTGTACGCTAACCACGACCAACTGGTTCTTACAGACACTATCAGTGATACCTAGGGGATCATGGGACGATGTTGCTAGACGCTTTACCATGATCCGTTGGGCAAGCCCGGAATTGTGATTCGGGAGCCACAATGGTTGTGGGCCCACGGCTAGCTGTATCCCTGAACCATTGAGGGTCACACAAGTACTGGATTCGAGATTCCCGCA
>KQ992540.1:101233-143632 GCA_001598015.1 Dorcoceras hygrometricum | reverse complement strand
AGTGACTATTAGATGTGTTTCATGATAGCCGTCATACCCACTATCACATCTAACATACACTTTAGTGTATTCTAGGTCTTTACTCAACGCAATTGTTAATCATTATACACACAATGAAAGTAAAGAACGCCATATAAATAAATGCGAATATCATATATAAAGATTGTCATATACATACACAGTGACTATTAGATGTGTTTCATGATAGCCGTCATACCCACTATCACATCTAACATACACTTTAGTGTATTCTAGGTCTTTACTCAACGCAATTGTTAATCATTATACACACAATGAAAGTAAAGAACGCCATATAAATAAATGCGAATATCATATATAAAGATTGTCATATACAAGAGTCTATAAACCCACATGCCACAAGTTGGCTAGTTGGGCATCTACTCTAACACAGGCGCGCAATTGCGAGAATGATCGAGGAAGCGACATGTGTTGGTCAACATTTTTGGGTGTTGACTGTTATTTGTCACGGGGTCACCAGAAGAGGATCGATTGTTGTGTTGGTTTGAGGAACCAGTCGCTGATGAGAGGCGACGTCGTTTTATTAAGTTGAAACGCAGCGTTTTTGGTATTGCGTCTGGTACCAGTAGCGTGGGATCTGTTGCGTGGTTTATCCAGTCGCTGGGTTGGTTAACCAGCTGTTGACAGATATGATGACGTGTCCTTTACGTCGTCGTTTTGAATTGTTTCGCGTAACCAGTCGCTGGTGGTTTTTGAAGGAAATCTGTTACCAGCTTTTGGTTGCTTCGCAAGAGAAATCTGTTGTCAGCTAGTGGAACGCTGCGGCGTCGTTTTGTTTAGTTGGAACGATGTCATTTTGATGCTACTTTGCAAATGCAACGTCTGGTGGTTGCTGCTGGTTTTGTTAAGAGGAAAATCTGGTTTCTGTTGAAAGCAACGACTGGTATCTGTTGTGAGATACCTACTGTTCACGATGTCTGGTTATTTTGAGAACAGCAGTAGTTGGATTGATATATATATATATAGATGTGTTGATCGACACTTAGAATTATTCTGAACCCGATATTTCTTATCTCCATATCCAAACCCTCGTTTTAGCTACTGTTCACCGTGACTTTTCTCCGTCGATTGCCACCGCTTCCCGCCGTTGTTTTGAGTGAACTTGGTGGGCTGGATTTCTTGTGAGTTGCTCTACCGATTGTTACCCATTTGAGGCTGTAGAAAGACCTTGGGGAGGATCGCGAAGTTGCTGCTTTCTTCGTGTAGTGGAACCCGTTAGTTCTCCACTAATTTCAGCTTCCGGGTAAGCATTTTCCTACCGTTCTAAGCTTAGTATTGGCTGTAGTGCTTTGTTTAGAAGTAGAACTGGATTCGAGTTCTTGGCCGTAGGAATTTGTATGTTGAGGTTCAGATTTGAGTTAGATATGAACTAAGAATGAGATGCCTTGTACAGATTTCAGCTTCCAGGAACTTCGTTGTGGTTGGACGTGACCAGCGAAGGGTAGAATTGTGCAGGAAGAAACTGCCGTTCCTTGCTAATTATCTGTTGAGGTAGAATCAACTGTTGAAGGTACGAATTGAGCAACCTTTACAGCTTTGAGCTTGGACATGGCTATATTTCGTGTTGTGAAATCTGCTTGCATTGATGGATGCATTTACGTGGAACAGACTGATGATTTATATGATTTTATGTTCTGTTTTCACGTATGAATTATTGTATGCATTGATATTGATTATTGATTGGAATTCATGCATACATATTGAGCCTGACAGATTGATTGATGACCTGATTGAGAGCCACGTTGCGACTAGGGCGACTGATGTGTGGTTCCTGAAAAGTCCAACGCTATCATCGGAGTGGTTAGCGACTGACTTGTCGTTTCGGAATACCACCGAGCTGTGATGGCTGACGGGCCGGAATATCATGGACCGATGATTTCCCCCAGTTGATTTACCGTGCGTGGTATAGAGGCTCGACTGAGATGATTTGCCAGTTGATATGCTGGTCTAGCTATCTGATCCTTGATAGCCCTCATGAATTTCATAGCATTGATTTATAGCATGTGAATGATTAGCTGTTTGATAGCTCTTCGTACTGATGCTTGACCTCGTATTTGTTTTCCTGCTTTTGTGTTGTTTGGGTCTGTGTTACCCATTTGCAGGATCTTCAGGTAACCAAGCTGGACAGAGTGGAGTGCCAGCTGGTCGATCCCCGTCCCTTTGAGTCCCAGTTATATTATGATATGTATTGAACCGGGGGATACCCCGTGTTTTTATGTATTGGGGATCTATACTTGATTTGAGTATTGATGTTACCTGTTGTGTTTAAGTTTGAGTTAACTCGTATTTTGATTATGAATACTTTGAATGTATGTTTTTGAGTTCAGGCCCATTTTATTTTGAAAAATTTTTAAGCCTGATTTTACTCTTCCGTGATTATGTGCTTAATTGTGCTCTAATCTTGTGAGATTAGCATGGGGCCTGACACTTGGAACAGCTCAGGCTATAGGAACGAAGAACAGATAGCCAAGCTCTAAGCTGGAGAACTATGCCGTGATATGGGGAATGACTGGGAACATATTAGAGCTAAACCTGTGTATCGGTACCAAAAGAGAGGGGTAAATAAGCTGGGATTACTGCGTCAGTCCAGAAAGGACCCTAAGCTAGATCAACTCAGAGTAAAAATAGCACGCGAGCAAACGGCAGAGCTCTAAGCTGATGAACTATCTCTTAAACCTTGGTATAACTTAGAACATATTGGAGTTATACCTCTGAAATGAAGCTAAGAGAAATGAGAACGAAGCTTGAAAAAATGATATTGGTTCAGAATGGACCTGAGATGGATCAGCTCAGAGACATAACACGAACGCAGAATAGGGAACCAGCTCTGGGTGAATGTTCAAAGAACAAGGCGTCAAGGATTAATGATCTCTAATACGGAATAATGGATTATCGAATACTGATACTAAGATTATTCCGTGAAATCTGTTAATGAAAGTGAAGAGCTGAACTTAGACAAAAATGTAGTCCAGCACGGACGCAAGCTGGACCAGCTCAGCTGCTAGAACATGAAGGGTACTGTAGTGGCTTAGAATAGACCGGTTCAGCTGATAGAACACAAGGGTACAGTACCAGCACGGGAGAGACCAGCTCAGCTGATAAAACACAAAGGTACTGTACCATCACGATAAAGACCAGCTCAACTGATTGAAAGACTATGGGTGAAGGAAACAACTCACCAATGTAACAACAGCTCGGAAAAGAAAACAGATTACAAGTATAGAATCAGCTCGCAAGCGGACTTGGAAAATCAGCTCGCAAGCGGACTTGGAAAATCAGCTCAGGAGCGAGCTGGACAACCAGCTCGGGGAAAAATGAGCAGGTAACAACGTAAACTGGAACAGCTCTGGAATCAAACTATGAATTGAAATGATTGAAGGACCCAACGAGACTAGAATGTCAACTGGGTACTGAAACCAGCTTGGAGAAGTTCGAGTAGACTAGCTAAGCTTACCAAACCAGAACAGCGCTCTAAACTGGACCAGCTTAGCCTATCAGCTCAGAAATTCATCCTTAACCGCCCAGCACGAAGCTAAAAGCCGCTTGGAGAAGTTCAAACAGACGAGCTAAACTTACCAGATCGGAACAGAGCTCTAGCTGGACCAGCTCTGCCTATCAGCTCAGAACCACATCCTTGCCATCCAGTACGACATACTTACTGACTCACTCATGAAACTTTACTTTGAAGCTATCTTCGTACATCCCAGTATTTTTTAAAGAATAAACATCAGTTTCCATAAAACTAAATCTTTTATGTTGCTTCTGAAAAACAAACACTTACAGCAAACCCATCATTTATAAAACAAGCTCAGCTGTCACATAAATCGTAAACTTGGAGAAACTGCACATATCAAGCACACAAGCTAAAAGTAACATATTATTCTTTCATGGATACGTCAAAGAACAGAAACTACTTGCCTGAAAATAAGAACATTGGTTGACAGAATAGCTCCGGCTCAAATCCCCCACAAGCATAGTCGAACTACTTAGAAGTTTATGGAAACTTTGGTTTCTTTTCTTTTCTTGCTCAAATGAAGCACTTCACCGTAGTAAAACAGAGCTCCAATAATGGAGGCAGTAGGTAAAAAGAGTTATGGGCATCTGTAACATGAAATCATTTCCTTTGAAAACTTTCTCATACCTATTATTTTATTATTTTAAAAGAAACATTTTAAATAAAACATTTTAAAAAAATTTAAATAAATAAAAGAAAATTTCTTAAAAACATTTAAAAACTCGAACCGTGCTCGGGTTAATCTTTTCCGAAATACTCTTGAGCCGTGTCCCTAAGCTGAAAAATAAAAATCAACGCAGATGCTGTCAGCACACGGCACCAGATGCAAAACACAGCTCAACCCGCTTTTGCCCAACTCATGAGATATGGGAGCTACCCACTCCGCTCATAGTGGCTAACCGATCCCAGCAGGGAGATGAGGTATACGGGAGTTACCCGCTCGTCCTCAACAGGCATCCAGGTACGCACAGATCAACACAACAAGGAACAAAAGGCACGGCTACAACAGATCTGAGCTCAATATGATAAATGCGTGTATGCAACATATGCAATGTCCAACACAGAAACATATATAACAATGCAAAGCATACACAGCAGCAAGCATAATCACCCATGCTCAATCCAAAGCTGTAAAACAAGCTCACATCCGTACCTCAAATCTCCTGAGCTATAATTACAACAAAGCAGTCCCGAGCAACACAGATCTCACACCTGCTAATCCAAATACAGATATTAGCTCAGGGACATTAGCACAGAAACTCACGAATTTGGAGCTACAAGCTCAACAAAATATGTCCTACCCTTCTAACACAACTGAAGGCTCTAAGCAAAGCACAAGGTAGGATCTTAACACTTATCCGACGAGCTACCTGAACGACAGGCGACATCCGACTCTTATGCTAACAGAATAGAGAAGGGATATGTCTTCTCACACCTCACCATCTTCACGCAAGCTTCCAAAAGCAGCACCAAACGAAGTGTCTTAGCAAGAGGAGTCCATCGCTACCACTCTTACTTCCGTCGGAGCTATCTACCGTCGGCAATCGGAGAAGATAAGGTTCGGTGAACAATAGCTAGGGTATCGCGACAGAGTTTGCTCACGGGAAATATTACTAAGTTTCGGGGCTGAATAATCAAGAACAAAGACAAGGTTCTCTATATAAAGGTCAGATCTGCTCCAATCTGAAGAACAGAACCTACCGACAACTTAAGTCTCAAAACTGATTTCCCACTCGGATCTGAATCTCACCACACATCTGTCTCTACGCCAAGACAGGTCTCGACTCATCGAAACGACGTCGCACAAAGTCTACTGTTGCATCTAGACACGTCACCCGCTACTCAAATCTGAAATGCTAACCAGCATCACAACACTCAGATCCTATCAAAATCTGAAGACCAACGCCTCACATCTGAATCTCGCTTGCTAAACCAAAACGCTGTCGTTCCAACTAATCCAAACGACGTAGTTTAGCTACTCGCTACAAAAACCAGCTAGCGTACTCACATCTAGCGACAACTAATTCCATCACCACTGCTGAACGCGATCAACAACACTCATATCTGATCAGTTCTCGCGGGAAAACTCCAACTCTCCAGATCTGTTCAAGCCCAAATCTGGTCTATGTTAACCCGATTAATTAACTCAATTAATCTTTCTTAACTTTTCGGGTCTCACAGATGCAAATTGATGTGCTAAAGATTCAAAATTCGTAGATTGACCCTTCGTGGAAAAGTAAATGACATGTGGATTTATCGATTTTCTAGGTGTTACAGGATTCTTCCCAAATGAATTAGAAGACGATCTACCTCAAATTTCTGGAAGAGATTTACAAAGAGAATTTTTATCCTCAAAAAAGAGGATTAAACAGGCAGATGTCCTAGTCGGAGGTGTAGGGCAAACACCTTGGTATAAAGTAAAGACACCAACGATTTATTTCAATGATACAAGAGCAGACATCTTGTTAGGAAATAATGTCATACAAAATTTTAAACGCTACATACAAGAAAATGAAACCAGGAGACTCATGTTCACTACACCATGTGATCAAAAATCGTGGTTCAAAGATTATAAGAGGCATTTTTTTCGGAAAATTCCGATTCAATTTCGCAGCAAACTGGTGATGATGGAAAACTTTTGCACCCAAATTTGCAAAAGTGCTAAGTTTGAATCATCTTATGATGAGTCAGCCAAAGAAAAAATTGAGGTTCCGGATTCTTGTCCCGAGTCCTAAAGTCAACCCTTTGTCTCGGGGATTGAAGATGAATAAATCAACCTTAGATCTCAACTTACAAGGGCAAAATTAAGGTTGACACCATGGAGATTGTAATTTCTCCTTTTCATGTCTATTAACAAAAGTAGAAAAATTAAAATATCCAGGATAGGGGTTAATCCGGCAACATGTTGGGTTGATATAATAGGAAAATATCCAAGGATTTGGATGACGGCTAATGATCATCGAAATATGTCAAGTTTTGGTATGATTTTGGGGCTCTTTCCTCTGTTTATATCAGGAAATATCACTTCTACCAAAATGGATCCAAGAAGCAGTATACGAAACCTGAGCAAATAATGAATATTTGTCAAGGGAGATAGTTTAGAGTTGTATTTTTTCGGTGAAGCTCCAGAACCAATAGGGAAAGGCTCACATGAAGCCTTTCATTTCATCAAGTTAAGAAGGCCGGATATTAATGTCCAAAATTATATTAAAGATACACCTACAGAAAAATTTCCTCTAGTCGCAACACTATGTGAAGATGATATACTGACTAGAAGAGCATGGAGACTATGGGTCTGTCTCACAGAGATGGACAAAGTAAATATTTCTATTCAAATTTTATTAGAACTCAGCGAATGTATCATTCCTGTTAAACACCATGACAGGAAAAACCATATGTAACGCCCTAATCTTACTTAATAAATTTTCTAATAAATTTAATGCAGAAGTATTTTTGTTTCTGAGTCTAGCAAGCTGAGCACACAAGCTGCTCAAACCTGACAGCTTCGAGCATGCCCAAACCATAAGATCAAGGAACAGTCAACAGGTTTGAAATAAACAGCTTTGGGGAAAAACATTGAGTCACATAAATTGAATTTGTTTAAATCTGTTATCCAACCACAATAATTCAAACTAAGGTATTTCCAAAACTGAAGAAGAAACTAAATAAAGTAGAAACTATTCTCTCTCAAGTTGAAACCAAAATCTTAAGTTAAAACTCAAAACTGTTATTCTCAATATGACGCTGTAGAAACTCCTGGTCACTGGGTGTGCGCCAAATGCTCGCTGCCAGCTCAGGAATCCAGCCCCTCAACCTCTGTCTCAACATAATCTGCACCAGTTAAACGTAGTGAGCCTAGGCGCTCAACAAGTACAAGACTGAACGATAACAAATAATACAACACATGTATAAGATATTTGTACTCAAGTAAATTTTCTAAACTGAAAGGCGTAAGAAAAACATATCAACTCATCATGCGTAAAATTTCAGCTCGTAAATAAACATCAGGTTCTTGTGAAATCTGTTTCCTGACTGTGGTCTCTTGATAATATAGTTCGCTTGATCAAGCTGATATGTACCATGACACTAAATTTTATATAGCTCCCCAGTGCTTATCTGGTTTCTATACATGTAAGGTTTGGTATGGCTCCCGGAACGTCTCCCAACCCCATACCTCTTAGTTTGATATGGCTAAATGAAACGTCTCTCGATTCCCATACCGCATGTTTTGATATGGCTGAACGAGACGTCTCTCGATTCCCATACAGCATGTCAACCACAATCAAGTCTCATCTTTCAAAAATCATTTTCTCAAGATTAAACTCTCTATTCTCAACTCTTTTCTCAAAAATGAAATTCTCTTTTTTCTTAAAATTTACTTAAGAACTGAAAACTGTTCAAAACTCAAACTGTTTATAGAAAAAATGTCCTGAAAATAAATCATCAACTTGGATTTCCTCCTGACCGCAGGCTGCTCCTAGGACTTAGGCTGGACGTGCAGTTCAGCTCGCCCTGAACAGCTTGGAGGGTAGACTCAACTTGTAGAAATCTATACAGTACACCCATAACAGCTCGGGGCCTCGAGTTGAATCGTGCACCAGAGATAGCTCAGAGCACTCGATCAGATTAAAGAACACAGTCCAGCTCATATGTCCAGATCAGCTCAGGGCTTTAGAACAGACCGTGCATTGAAACCAGGTCAGGGCTCTCGATCAGTTTAGGGCGCACAGATCGGCTCTCAACCCAAAATAGCATAGGTACACTTATCGCTTATAGTACCTTAGCTTATTGGGGTTTAACAGCTTACGGGAAGTCGAACAGCTTATGGGAGCCAGTCCGGCTTAGATTGGTCAAATCAGCTCAGACCGATCGACCAGCTCGAGGAAAAGTCAAACAGTTGGGGAGAAGTCAAACAACTTAGATTCAAGGGAACAACTAAGGCCCAAGGAAAAATAGCTTAGTGCTCAACAAAGGAGAACAGATTACGACTCTAGCTTATAGAAAACTTTTTACGGGAATAGCTTACCGAATAGTTTACAAAGGGAAGATAGATTATGGAATAGTAGTCAGGGTCAAACAGATTACAGGTTCCATTAGATCACGAAAACGAATAGCTTACAAGGTTGGAACAATTGCAACAGTTTACGAAACTCAGATCACAAGAAGAAACATATGAAACCCATTTCCAAATAGATAGCTTAAGGCTCCCAAGCCAGAGCTCCAACACTAACTCTAAGAAGCCTTGTTAGGGTTTAAAAATCACGCAACTCACTTGGCATAAAACTCCAATCACCGTTTTAAAACTAAAGAAATTTGAGGAAAAATAGAAGGAATTCACACAAGCAAATAATATGTCTAACCACTGCAATCAACGAAAGTTTTGTACTTGCCTTGTCTAGCAGAACTTACAGCCGGTGTTGTGAAGCTTGAGGCGGCGAGAGTGGCGGGAACGCTGCGGATTTCGTTGCTGAAGGCTTGAAATCTACGAGGAAGAGAAGGGATTAGGGAACGGCGCTACAGGGGGAAAATAAGGGCTCGGGGAATTTTTGGTGGAGGAGAAAATCGTATGTGTATATGTATTTTGGTAGCGTCGTGTATATTTGGGGAGGAGATCAGGGTGAAGATTTGGGCAAATCACGTAGCGAGATTTTTGCTTCCAAAATTTTATCTCTTCCCTCTTTTGAGTTTTCGAAAGTATAGATAAAATGATTGGGGTGGAACACAGAAGGTAGAATAAAACGGTTTAAATATAGGATGGGTTTATTTGTAAAAATCCCACTAGCTCCCTCAAGTTACAAATGGGCCCCCAAAATTTTTGAAATTCTAGCTTTTACCTCAGTGTTCCTTCGTCTCCAAAATCCAGCTACGTAGCACCTAAACTCAAGGTTCTCAAAGAACACTTGGCATAAACAAATATAAATAATTAAAGGCATACTAAATAAAATAAATAAAATAGGAGGAATATAATACTATTAAGGCGTAAATCCTAAATAGAGGGGAAATTCTAGGCGTTACACCATAGGCTATGCATAACATATAATTGAAAGAAAAAGAAATATTTTGTGTAATAAGAAGTTTCCAGGGAGCCAAGAGACTCATCGAAAATTCTGTAACATGGCTTGATGGATCTGTTTTGACAGATCCTGATTAAGTTTTGAATTACACAAAACCTGTTATTGTGTTTCTAACAATTCCACTTAAGTGTACAGGTTTTAGGAACGAAGAAGACGATCAGCAGCAGCTATATTTGTCCAGCCGATGGTTCACAATATAAACAATCAGCAGTTGGTTTGGTGTTCATGGAATCGGCAGCTGGATTAGCAATGGAGACGTCCAGAGTTAAATCAGTTGTTCGTAATCAGGCGAGGGCCAAGTTGAACCAGCTGGAGCATAATAAACCAGCTGGAACGATGACAACCAGCTGCAAGCGCTAAAGAGCAAAGTGAACCAGCTGGTACATGTATTGAGAAGTCTGTTGGAAAGATTAATCGAAGAAGAAGATTCCAGGCGCAGGTTACTGTTGACGAATCTGTTAGCAGTCGCGATTATAAGTACTGTTGATGAATCTATTAACAGTCGCTATTCAAGAAGCTAAGAAGAGTCGCAAGATGGAGTTGGAATGAAGAAGATCAGCAGGAAGCTATTGTTGAGAAGATGCGCAAGATATGGAATCAGCAGTGATGACATCAGCCTTGATGTCATCACAATCAGCAGTTGGCTATCAGCAGATGAAGAGAAGCAAAAGAGATGAAGCGACGTCGTGCTGGAGAATCAGATGATGGTTTAGCGTTGATGACGTCATCGGTGACGTCATCATATTCAGCAGATGGTTTGAAAGAGCAGTCGCAAGAATCAGCAGGTAGCTTGTACATCCAGTCGCAAGCTACTGTTCACCAGCAGATAGTATTTGGAGATAGCGATAGAAAAACGATGTCGTTTACATAAGTTGATACGACAGCGTTTTGCTCTTGCGCTAAAGATTTAGCAGGAAGACTTTGCGTTGATATTTCAGCAGTCGCAAGCTACAGGGGATCCAGTCGCAACGCAAAGATTTCCAGACGCAGTGTTTGTATACCCAGACGCAAGCAACAGCAGCATCCAGTCGTTGGGAAATCCAGTCGAGAGTTTATATGAACCAGCTGTTGCTATGAATACAGTCGCAAGCTTTCCGCATCCAGTCGCAAGCTGAAGCATCCAGACGCAAGATTCCAGTCGCAGTATTTGAAGCTTCAGCAGTAGCGCAAAGCATCCAGGCGCAAAGAATCGTAGAAGTAACAAAGCGCAGCAGTTGAAGAATGAATCAGCAGCGAAGCAGTTGACAACTTACGAAGAGTTATCAAAGCTGGATGTCAACTGCTGAGCTCAATTTAAATGGCAAAAACGACAAGAAGCCTGCAAAAGAAAAGGACACAAGTACTGTTCCCCTGTCGGTACTTTACAGAACATATTTGAACGGGAAGAATGTCTTGTCCAACGGGATTAATTTCTACAGAGGCTTTATATACAAAGGTAGCGCCATTGAAGAACAGGTGGAGATGTTGGTCACTGTGAAGCTATCGCAGAGAATTAGTCAATTGCACAGTGCACCAACAGAGGGAAAAATGAACAGATAGACGAAGCAATCGACCGCCATTAGAGAGGAGCTTTCACGAGAGTTTATTGCTGAATCTAGATTAGCTTTTTAGAGCATTTCCCTAGTGTGTGAGAAAAACAGAGAGTTGAGAGCTTAAATGTATCAATCTCACACACAGAGATTCATTCACAGTTTATTGGTGAATGAATCTCAAAACGTTTATCAGTTCCCGTCCAAGCACGAAGACGTAAACTCTTGTGTATGTAGTCAGTCACACAGTTGCGGCTGTTGTGCATTTGAGGAGTCTAGGAATTCTCACAGCTGCTGGTTGTGGGATTGGGTCTATACACGCAGTTGTAAGATCAAATCTTCTAGTGGAGCCTTCCGAGGTGGAAGAAGGGGAGATGTAGGACATTGAGGTCCGAACTTCCAGAAACAAATACTGAGTATCGTGTTATTTATTCATTTACTTAGCACGCATACACGTTTACAGTATTCAGCACGCACGCATAACAGTTCAGCACTTAGCATCTTAGCATCGCATACACAGCAGCACACAAGCACTTGCCAAGTCTTGAACAGATTTATGTTGTACATAAATCTGTTTGAGTTGTTTTAAAATATAGGATTCAGTTCTGGTATTTTCCGCATGATTTTTAAATCATACCAGATCTGTCTCCGGTGCTCTTGTCTACTTTAGATGTTCAAGAACATTGAGCTATTGCAGCTCGCTTATAGCAGCGCAAAATTTTTACTCATTGTCAAATCAGCGCTGGCTATCTTTTTGATCCTATTTTCGGACCAACAAGTGGTATCAGAACAGGTTGTTCTTGAACGAGCACTGATTTTAAAACACATGTGCTATGTTTTTTAAAGTTTTAACTATTTTGAGAAGCTTGTCTATGAAGGCCAGTTAATTTGTTTTAATGTAGAACCGGTTTTTCGCTTGATGAACTGTCGGGATGCGTGAGTCTCGGGCAGATGCCAAGCTTCTATTTTCGTTGTGCTGTAAGATAACTTGGAGCGAGGCTCAGTGACAAGCACATGGGGCGAGATAGAAGAAGGAAAAATCTGAGCTGTTCTCTGTTTGCTGGCTCTTCATGTTTAAGAAACTCAGTAGCATCTGTTCAGTTGAAATATTTTGTATGCTCTGATGTATTTTAAATTGTTCTGTTTTGAGGATTTTCAGCTGATGCAAAATTCTGATTTTAAAAATGTTTTGAGCTCATGTTATAAAATATAGGGAGAGTGGCGTCACTGTCTTTTATAATTTTGAGTTATGCATCAGTTTCTCTTTTGAAAATCATATACTATTGCATTTGGTGCTTCCCAAAAGCTGTTTTGTTTTTCAAAGATTAAAACTCCTGCTGTTACATTGTTTTTGTTGTAACAGTAGAGGGAGAGCTTTTCGTTTTAATTATCGGGAAGACCAGCAGTTCACTCTCTTTTTGATTCCCACAAAAAGGGAGAGAATTGTTAGAACACGCCTCGTTGATTTAAGGTTTTGTGTAAATCAAAAAGGGAGAGATTGATGGATCTGTTTTGACAGATCCTGATTAAGTTTTGAATTACACAAAACCTGTTATTGTGTTTCTAACAATTCCACTTAAGTGTACAGGTTTTAGGAACGAAGAAGACGATCAGCAGCAGCTATATTTGTCCAGCCGATGGTTCACAATATAAACAATCAGCAGTTGGTTTGGTGTTCATGGAATCGGCAGCTGGATTAGCAATGGAAACGTCCAGAGTTAAATCAGTTGTTCGTAATCAGGCGAGGGCCAAGTTGAACCAGCTGGAGCATAATAAACCAGTTGGAACGATGACAACCAGCTGCAAGCGCTAAAGAGCAAAGTGAACCAGCTGGTACATGTATTGAGAAGTCTACTGGAAAGATTAATCGAAGAAGAAGATTCCAGGCGCAGGTTACTGTTGACGAATCTGTTAGCAGTCGCGATTATAAGACTGTTGATGAATCTATTAACAGTCTCTATTCAAGAAGCTAAGAAGAGTCGCAAGATGGAGCTGGAACGAAGAAGATCAGCAGGAAGTTATTGTTGAGAAGATGTGCAAGATATGGAATCAGCTGTGATGACATCAGCCTTGATGTCATCACAATCAGCAGTTGGCTATCAGCAGATGAAGAGAAGCAAAAGAGATGAAGCGACGTCGTGCTGGAGAATCAGCAGATGGTTTAGCGTTGATGACATCATCGGTGACATCATCATATTCAGCAGATGGTTTGAAAGAGCAGTTGCAAGAATCAGCAGGTAGCTTGTACATCCCGTCGCAAGCTACTGTTCACCAGCAGATAGTATTTGGAGATAGCGATAGCAAAACGATGTCGTTTACATAAGTTGATACGACAGCGTTTTGCTCTTGCGCTAAAGATTCAGCAGGAAGACTTTGCGTTGATATTTCAGCAGTCGCAAGCTACAGTGGATCCAGTCGCAACGCAAAGATTTCCAGACGCAGTGTTTGTATACCCAGACGCAAGCAACAACAGCATCCAGTCGTTGGGAAATCCAGTCGAGAGTTTATATGAACCAGCTGTTGCTATTAATACAGTCGCAAGCTTTGCGCATCCAGTCGCAAGCTGAAGCATCCAGACGCAAGATTCCAGTCGCAGTATTTGAAGCTTCAGCAGTAGCGCAAAGCATCCAGGCGCAAAGAATCGTAGAAGTAACAAAGCGCAGCAGTTGAAGAATGAATCAGCAGTGAAGCAGGTGACAACTTACGAAGAGATATCAAAGCTGGATGTCAACTGCTGAGCTCAATTCAAATGGCGAAAACGACAAGAAGCCTGCAAAAGAAAAGGACACAAGTACTGTTCCCCTGTCGGTACTTTACAGAACATATTTGAACGGGAAGAATGTTGTGTCCAACGGGATTAATTTCTACAGAGGCTTTATATACAAAGGTAGCGCCATTGAAGACCAGGTCGAGATGTTGGTCACTGTGAAGCTATCGCAGAGAATTATTCAATTGCACAGTGCACCAACAGAGGGAAAAATGAACAGATAGACGAAGCAATCGACCGCCATTAGAGAGGAGCTTTCACGAGAGTTGATTGCTGAATCTAGATTAGCTTGTTAGAGCATTTCCATAGTGTGTGAGAAAAACAGAGTGTTGAGAGCTTAAATGTATCAATCTCACACACAGAGATTCATTCACAGTTTATTGGTGAATGAATCTCAAAACGTTTATCAGTTCCCGTCCAAGCACGAAGACGTAAAACTCTTGTGTATGTAGTCAGTCACACAGTTGCGGCTGTTGTGCATTTGATGAGTCTAGGAGTTCTCACAGCTGCTGGTTGTGGGATTGGGTCTGTACACGCAGTTGTAAGATCAAATCTTCTAGTGGAGCCTTCCGAGGTGGAAGAAGGGGAGATGTAGGACATTGAGGTCCGAACTTCCAGAAACAAATACTGAGTATCGTGTTCTTTATTCATTTACTTAGCACGCTTACACGTTTACAGTATTCAGCACGCACGCATAACAGTTCAGCACTTAGCATCTTAGCATCGCATACACAGCAGCACACAAGCACTTGCCAAGTCTCGAACAGATTTATGTTGTACATAAATCTGTTTGAGTTGTTTTAAAATATAGGATTCAGTTATGGTATTTTCCGCATGATTTTTAAATCATACCAGATCTGTCTCCGGTGCTCTTGTCTACTTTAGATGTTCAAGAACATTGAGCTATTGCAGCTCGCTTATAGCAGCGCAAAATTTTTACTCATTGTCAAATCAGCGCTGGCTATCTTTTTGATCCTATTTTCGGACCAACATGGCTCATGTTGGACGATGGATTGAAACCATCCATCCAGAACTTTGGCGAGTGGTGGATCCGGATCACGTACCGATAGGTAGTGGAATATTTAATTTTTTTGTTTCCGTCACAAACCGGTCTTGGCGGTCGGCGACGCTCATACCTGATAAATAAAAATATAAGAATTCATAGGATGTTTAGGTGGTTACCTTTGGTGACTAGGCACCTGGCTCCGACCAGTCCTCAGAGAGAGATGGTCCTTCAACGGTTGAATCTCGAACAACGTCTAGTTTGGTTCAGGACCGGAATCCCAACTTCTTTGCTAGTTTTCACTATCAAACCAGCAAAGATTTCACGGACAAAATCTCCACACCAAGACGGTCGGAAAAAGGTCCGACAGCGGCGGCGGGAAGGGGTGGTCAAGAGAGAAGAGGGAGGGAGAGAGTTGTGCAAGCTTTGGTTGCTCAACTTGGTGCATTTGAGAAGCTCCTCCAAGGCTTTCATTTATAGATATTTCATGGGTGCAAATTATGTTAATGGCCCAAGGCAAGCCCAAGCCCGATCCAACCAGTTGAATCCATCATTGTGGTCTCATCATAATCCTGATCGATGATCAGATCAAACCGATGTGCACAGTTTTCAAAATTATACATTATGATGCAAAAATAATTTTTCATACCACTGAATCTAAAAATAGTTGTTCCACTCAATTAGCTAAAATGGAAGTCATACTTCCACATCTAATTTTGGAATTCATGCTCCCGACCTTCCTTTTACTATACTGAACACCGTGAGTACCAAATCCGTATAGGAATTCCAGTACTTGTGTGACCCTCAATGGTTCAGGGATAAAGCTATAGGCTCACAACCCATTGTGACTCCGAAAACATATTTTCAGACTTACCAACCATTACATGGTAAAGAGTCTAGCAATATAGCCCCATGATCCCATGGGTATCACTGATAGTGGATGAAAGAACCAGTCGGTCATGGTTAGTATACAGTACGTGTTAGGATCGAAATACCGGGGGTGTCCGTGAGCTCTGCCACAACTCACGTAGGATCTCACACAGCATAGACACCAAACCGTTAAGTTACATGCATTTTAAAGATTTTGAACTTTAAAATCAGCACGCAACTGTGAAGAAGATCAGCATGAAGCTGGACCAACGGCTCTGCGAGCTAGTCCGGATCACCAGCAGCTCTGCGAGATGGTTTAACACAAACAGTCTGGTTCATAAAATCTTGAGCTACAATATCTCAGTGTTCTTGAATGTTAGTGCACCGAGATACAGATTGAGTTATAAATTAAAATCATGCGGAAAAAACTCAAACTAAACTCTTATAATCGAAAGCCATTTAACAGTTTGAATCATGGTTATCAAACATGCAATGCGTAAATTTAAATGCAGTAAGCTGTAAAGAAATACGCTCCGATTTGTATGGAAGTTCGGAGCTGAATCTCCTATGTCTCCCCTTCTTCCGCAATGGGAAGGATCCACTATAAGACTTTGATTACAGTGGCCGCAGCGCAACCCACTCCTACGACCAGCAGCCGCAAGAACTCATAGCAACCACTACACACCAACCCGCAAGCTGTGTGTCTAACTTCACTTCTAACCCGCAAGCTATGTGTCTAACTTCACTTCTTTACTGCCTCAGTGAGAAAGGCCTATGTCTCCCCTTCTTCCGCAATGGGAAGGATCCACTATAAGACTTTGATTACAGTGGCCGCAGCGCAACCCACTCCTACGACCAGCAGCCGCAAGAACTCATAGCAACCACTACACACCAACCCGCAAGCTGTGTGTCTAACTTCACTTCTAACCCGCAAGCTATGTGTCTAACTTCACTTCTTTACTGCCTCAGTGAGAAAGGCTACACACATTTCTTTAACGTCTCAGTGCGAAAGAAAACATAGACTTGTTTAACGTCTCTGTCCAAAGACTACAATGGAGAGTGTTTATTTTGATTCACTCATTTCTGTTTCGCTCAACTCTCAATTATATATGAGCGAATCATGTGTGAGATTTACAGTGTACGCTCAATCTATCGAAGATAAAATCACACACTGGGAAGTGCTCCTGTTTGAGCTATTGCTTCGATTTCTTCCAGAACTTGTGATGTCGAATTGATTTATCTTTGAAGCATACGGCTTGTGTACCAGCTCAAACTTGGGCACACAACGAGCTTGCACACCAGCTGCCACTTAGTATGCAAACTTGCGACTAGCACTGCTTTGTGTTGTGCATTCTTCTGTTTTACGTTCTGCACTTGCAAAACACACTCCCTATTGTTTTTTGCTCTTTTTCTTGCGCTTCTGCTCTGATATTTATAGCCTGACACTGAGATTTGTACGTTGGACACAAATTTGTAGTAGTTGAAAAGTCTTCTGACATTTTTGTATTTTGCGTCCTTTGGTTTAAATGCGTCGCAGGCTTTTCCTTGACTTGAGCTCTTTTCATCCGTGCTTCTGTAGCTTTTTATAACTTAGAGCTCTGTTCGTATAGATCAAATATTAGTTTGTATTCTAGTATTCTCTGATTGCACAAACTAATTTATCTGATCTGGCTCAAGACTTCTGATCTGGTCTACCAGCTGGTGTCCTTCCAGCTGGTCTTCTTCAACCGTTTTATCTCTGAGCTGGTTGAGCTGTTCAAGGCTCTTTTCTTCTCCTCTTTATCTGCTCTTGAACTCAGCTGCTCTTGTTTTGTTCTTTCCTGCTCTTGAGCTGCTTCGAGCCAGCTTGTTCATTACACTAAGCAGGTCACTTTACTGAGCTGGTTTCTCCCAGCTGTTTGCTTCTTTCACTACAGCAGCCTCCTGCTTCCCCATCGTAGGCATAAAGCTGCTGAGATCCCTGATCAGGTTTTCTCTTCCCTGATCTGGTTTACCAGCTTGGATCTTTTCTTCTTAAGAACCATAGTGTTACTTGCTTGTCCTCTTTATCCATTCAGGCACCTCATCCAAACCATCAGCAAGCACACTGTTAATCTAGTGATTGCTTGAGCCAGTTATAAGAGGATAATTTTAACCTTATCCACGTAGAGCTGCAATCTAGCACCAGTAAATGTACAATAATCAGTCATGATTCTTATGATGAACTGATTATTGTTGAGCTTAGTGATCTGACCTGCACTCGATCATTGCGCTTGTCTATTCAACGGCACTCAATCACTACACTTTTACGCTGCACTTGATCTGCCCTTGAACTGTTATGCTATTCACTGAACCATGCTACGCTTGATCACTGCTCTTCTATTTCATCAAGCTGGTGAACCAGCTTGATGCTTCCTGTGCTCTGGATCCCTGCAGAACTTGTATTGCAACCTATGTTGGACAAGCTTGGGCATCCCCTCACCGTTCCAACTTAGATGTTCTTCGCTTGACCAGCTTCGCGTCCCCTCACTGTTCCATCTTGAACATCTCACTGTTTCCTCAATCAAGTGCACTGCACGTTGCACGTATACCGTTAGTCAAATAGAAACAGGTTTTGTGTCAATCAAAATTCAGATTCTGATCTGTAGAAATAGATCCAACAATCTCGCCCTTTTTTTATTTTCACAAAACCAGGATAAACATATGCACGTATGTTTATGCTCAAAACTATTTCTTCCCCTTTTGTGGGAATCAAAAATAGTTTCCAAATCTTGTCTCTCCCTTAATATTTAAAACAAAAATCCCCCTAAACAGAGCATGGTGTTATTTTATGAAACCAAAATCATTTTCTGAGGGAAGACATTTTGTGAAAAAAACAAGTTCATGGCCTGATATTTTGAAGAAACGAAATGTGCCATTGAAACATCTCATCTATCTAGACTAAAGGATAAAGGACAATTGAACTCACAGAATCTCTTCCGCTTCTCTCGAACACTATTATAGGCGCTACTCTTTCAGCGCAACCAGCGTAAGAGGTCTTGGCGTCCACAGATGTCGTGCAATCTATCTGCTCGACAGAAGAGATGTTGCCGCACTTTCCTTTCGAGAAACTGCTCTGCAATTCAAAAGTCATTATTCCCCTTGTCTTTATAGAGTGAGTTTTAAAACTACTTTGTAGCATAGGCTAGTTTTCGAATAAAAACTATCAGTGCAGAAAGTGTTTAAAACTGTTTTAAAATTGTTGAATTAAAATGCACTTTTAAGAACAACCTGCTCTGATACCAATTGTTAGGATCAAAATACCAGGGGTGTCCGTGAGCTCTGCCGCAACTCACGTAGGCTCTCACACAGCGTAGACACCAGTTACGTGCATTTTAAAGATTTTGAACTATAAAAGCAGCACGCAACTGCGAATCAGATCAGCATGAAGCTGGACCAACAGCTCTGCGAGCTGGTCCGAATCACCAGCAGCTCTGCGAGCTGGTTTAACACAAACAGTCTGGTTCATCAAATCTTGAGCTGCAATAGCTCAGTGTCTTGAATGTTAGCGCACCGAGATACAGATTTAGTTATAAATTAAAATCACGCGAAAACAGCTCAAACTGAACTCTTATAAACGAAAGTCATTTAACAGTTTGAATCATGGTTATCAAGCATGCAATGCGTGAATGTAAATGCAGTAAGCTGTAAAGAAATATGCTCCGATTTGTTTATGGAAGTTCGGAGCTGAATCTCCTACATCTCCCCTTCTTCCGCAACGGGAAGGATCCACTAAAAGACTTTGATTACTGCGGCCACAGCGGAACCCACTCCTATGACCATCAGCCGCAAGAAATCCTAGCAACCACTGCACACCAGCCCGCAAGCTGTGTGTCTAACTTCACTTCTTTACTGCCTCAGTGAGAAAGGCTACTCACATTTATTTAACGTCTCAGTGTGAAAGATAACATAGACTTGTTTAACGTCTCTGTCCAAAGACTACAATGGAGAGTGTTTATTTTGATTCACTCATTTTCTATTTCACTCAACTCTCAATTATATATGAGTGAATCGTGTGTGATATTTACAGTGTACGCTCAATCTCTCGAAGATAAAATCTCACACACTGGGAAGGCTCCTGTTCGAGCTATTTCTTCGATGTCTTCCCATAGCTTGTGATGTCGACTTGATTTATCTTTGAAGCATACGGCTTGTGTACCAGCTCAAACTTGGACACACAACGAGCTTGCACACCAGCTGCCACTTAGTATGCAAACTTGCGACTAGCACTGCTTTGTGTTGTGCATTCTTCTGTTTTACGTTCTGCACTTGAAAAACACACTCTCTCTTGTTTTTCACTCTTTTTCTTGCGCTTCTGCTCTGATATTTATAGCCTGACACTGAGATTTGTCCGTTGGACACAAAGTTGTAGTAGTTGAAAAGTCTTCTGACATTTTGTACTTTGCATCCTTTGGCTTAAATGCGTCGCAGGCTTTTCCTTGACTTGAGCTCTTTTCATCCGCACTTCTGTAGCTTTTTATAACTTCGAGCTCCATTCGTCTAGATCAAATAAATTAGTTTTCCTTCTAGTATTCTGTGATTGCACAAACTAATTTATCTGATATGGCTCAGGACTTTTGATCTGGTCTACCAGCTGGTCTTCTTCAACCGTTTTATCTCTGAGCTGTTTGAGCTGTTCAAGGCTCTTTTCTTCTCCTCTGTATCTGCTCTTGAACTCATCTGCTCTTGTTTTATTCTTTCGTGCTCTTGAGCTGCTTCGAGCCAGCTTGTTCATTACACTATGCAGGTCACTTTACTGAGCTGGTTTCTCAGCTGGTTTCCTTCCCAGCTGGTTGCTTCTTTCACTACAGCAGCCTCTTGCTTCCCCATCGTAGGCATAAAGCTGCTGAGATCCCTGATCTGGTTTTCTCTTCCCTGATATGGTTTACCAGCTTGGATCTTTTCTTCTTAAGAACCACAGTGTTACTTTCTTGTCCTCTTTATCCATTCAGACACCTCATCCAAACAATCAGCAAGCACACTGATTATTGTTGCGCTTAGTAATCTGACCTGCACTCGATCACTGCGCTTGTCTATTCAACGACACTCAATCACTGCACTTGTACGCTGCAATTGATCTGCCCTTGAACCGTTCTGCTCTTCACTGAACCATGATGCGCTTGATCATTGCTCTTCTATTTCATCAAGATGGTGAACCAGCTTGATGCTTCCTGCGCTCTGGATCCCTGCAGAACCTGCATTGCATCCTATGTTGGACCAGCTTGGGCGTCCCCTCACCGTTCCAACTTAGATGTTCTTTGCTTGACCAGCTTGGGTGGCCCATCACTGTTCCAGCTTGAACATCTCCCTGTTTCCTCAATCAAGTTCACTGCACATCTTACGTAAACCGTTAGACAAATAGAAGCAGGTTTTGTTTTAATCAAAATTCAGATTCTGATCTGTGAAACAAATCCAACAGTACGGTCCCTTTAACTCAAATATCCCAACCGAATCAATGACCATTGGTAAATCGAGAGCCGCTAGAGATTCGATAGCCATGCATACATCTTGGAGATCAAATAGCGACAACACATGTGATTCAAGGTAAACCAATTTATCTAAAGCACAACTAGTACTATGGCTAGAGATTTGTCACACATATCTCCTCAGATAGCATAGGATATCCACACACGAAGGCGAGCGATGAATCCTCAACAACAAAGCATCGAATCCTACATGCGTCATGACCTCACTCAATCTCGCCACCTGATGACCCTAATAGAGTCGGTAAACGAGTCAAAGTGAGGTGAATAGCATGCAAAGTCTCAATGATGTTTCGAGTAAGAAAGACTAATCTGTACAACCAATACCTCAGACTTACTCCACTCAAAAAATGATAATCGCTTGGAAAGTCTGAACGAGGGTAGTTTAGATCACCGGATCACTATTCATCATACATGCTCAGAACATCTTTATGTTCTCTACCAATGAAACGTGGTACTTTGCATCGCAGATGCCAGTCTCAAGATTGGAAGCTCTTATCCATGGTTTATAAGGCCCAATCGACTAGGAACTTGTTTAGAATGCACAATGACTATTAGATGTGTTTCATGATAGCCATCATATCCACTATCACTGTTGGCGACAATGGCGGATCCGGATCCCGTTTCCCGGGGGCACGGCGGAAATTAAAATAAGACCCGAGATACGTTCAATACATAAAATTCAATCATAAAACATTCATAGGATGTTTGTATGAATGTTACCTTGCTGGCGTCTAGGCGCCTGGCTCCAACCAGAATTCACAGGGAAATCTGGCTCTTGAATTGTAGGCGGCGGTAGATCGTCTAATCAGGTCCATGACCGGAAACGCGATTCCTCCATCAATCTGCACTAGAAGATCTGACGAATTTTGCCACGAACACGGATTCTCCTCAAAAAGTTGATCGGAACAAGTCCGATCACGACGGCGGAGGGACACGGCGGCGGCGCAAGGCGGCGCGTGGAGGTGTCGGCCGAAGTTGGGGAGGAGAGGAGGAGGGTTGGGCGGCGCTATCTAGGGTTATGAGATGCAAAAGTGTCTCATTAGTTGCCCTAGGCCAAGACTAAGTATAGGTATGATGGGCTTGAACCGGCCCATTGGACTTGGGGCGGGCCCAGTCCAATATATGAACATTCAGTTCAACCGCATCACCGTGGCTTCATCATAACTCCGATCGAAAATCAGATCGGATAGATCGACTCAGTTTCCAAAACTGAATATTATGATGCGAAAACAATTTTTCAGACCACCTAGTCCAAAATTACAGTTTAGCCCCTCAACTTTGGAAAATCGCAATTTGACCCCTGTTGACTTTTAGGAAGTCGCACTCCCTAAAATTCTCCTCATATGCTCAACACATTGAGCTCAGTTTCCGTGCGGGAATCATGAATCCAGTACTTGTGTGACCCTCAATGGTTCAGGGATACAGCTAGTCGTGGGCCCACAACCATTGTGACTCCGAAATCACAATTTCGGACTTGCCCATCGGATCATGGTAAAGCGCCTAGCAACATCGCCCCATGATCCCCTAGGTATCACTGATAGTGCCTGCAAGAACCAGTTGGTCGTGGTTAGCGTACAGTACGGCCTTTCAACACATATATCCCGATCAGATCAACGTGTTATGACATGAAGCCCTAGACAAAGTCTAGTTATAATTAAGTGATGGGCTTGAACCGGCCCAATGGACTTGGGTCAGGCCCAGGTCCATATGAACATTCGGTTCAATCCTGTCACTACGGCTTCATTACAATTCCGATCGACGATCAGATCGGACTGATCGACTCAGTTTCCAAAACTGAATATTATGATGCGAAAAACAATTTTTCAGATCATCTAGCCCAAAATAGCAGTTTAGCCCCTCAACTTTGGGAAATCAAACTTTGACCCCTGTTGACTTTTAGGAAGGCGCACTCCCTAAAATCCTCTTCCTATGCTCAACACATTGAGCTCAGTTTCCATGCGGGAATCATGAATCCAGTACTTGTGTGACCCTCATTGGTTCAGGGATACAGCTAGCCGTGGGCCCACAACCATTGTGGCTCCGAAATCACAATTTCGGACTTGCCCAACGGATCATGGTAAAGCGCCTAGCAACATCGCCCCATGATCCCCTAGGTATCACTGATAGTGCCTACAAGAACCAGTTGGTCGTGGTTAGCGTACAGTACGGTCCTTTCAATACATATATCCCGATCAGATCAACGACCATTGGTAAATCGAGAGTCGCTAAAGATCCGATAACTATGCATACATCTTGAAGATCAAATAGTGACATCGCGAGTGTAACTAGGTAAACCCATTTACCTAAAACACATCCAGTACTCTGGCCAGAGGTTTATACACTATTATCCCCTCAGATATCATAGGATATCCACGCATGAGAGCAAGCGGTGAATCCTCGACAACGAAGCATCGACTCCTACATTCATCGGGACATCACCCAATCCCGCCGCCTAATGACCACAAGTGAGTCGGCAAACGGGTCAAAGTGAGGCTCCTATCATGTAGAGTCTCAATGGCGTTTCGAGTAGTGAGGACTAATCAGTACAACCAAGACCTCGGACTTATCCACTCGACAAATGGTAACCACTTGGAAAGTCCGAACGAGGGTAGTTCGATAGATCACCAGGTCACTATCCATCTGCATGCTCAGAACATCGCAATGTTCCCTACCAATGAAACATGGTACTTCACATCGCAGATGCTAGTCTCAAGCTCGGGCGGCCTTATCCTCATTTTGACGGCCCAATCGACTAGGAACGAATTCAGAATACACAGTGACTATTAGATGTGTTTCATGATAGTCATCATATCCACTATCACATCTAACATACACTATGCTGCATTCTAGGTCTTTATCCAACACAATTGTTAACATTATAATCATAATGAAAATAAAGAATGCCATAAAGAAATGCGAATATCATAATATAAAGATTGTTGTACACAAGTGTCAATAAAAACCCACACGCCACAAGTTGGCTAGTTGGGCATCTACTCTAACAATCACATCTAACATACACTATAGTACATCCAAGGTCTTTATCCAACAAGTTTGAGCAATAATAGCAAAGATAATGAATGCCATGTAAATGTATATTATATAAATTAATAAAGATCGTGTAACGCCTATAAAATTATCCCTATTTAGAATCGCATGCCTTAGCCTTAGTATTATTTTTCTCTTATATTAATAATTATATTAATTATGCCTTTTTTAAATTATTTTATGATTGTGTACCTTTTCTAAAATTTTAGTACATGTGCTACGAAGTCGGAGAGGAGACGATGGAAACACCGAGGTAAATATGGTTTTTTATAAAATTATTTTGATGTTATTCCCTAAGCTTGGAAAAGGTTTTCATACTAGTGATTTTTTTTTAAAAAAGTTCATTTTTTTAAACCAAGTTTTGACCGCATATTTTATCCCTAATTTTTGAATAAATTAGGGGAGGAGATAAAGATTTTGAGTAGCAAATATATCTAGATGATTTTTTGATATCTAAAACTCCTTCTTTTTCCTAACAAAATCCGGGTCGGTTGCGCTATACACACACACACACACACACGATATTTTCAGAAAATAAAACACCGAGCCCTAGGTTTCTCCCCGCTAGCGCCGCCCCTTCCTTTCCCTTTTCCCGTCAGCTTTGAACCTTCTGCAGCAAAAATCAACAGTGTTCCCGACGCTCTCCACCACTTCCAGCTTCGTAGATCCAGCTGTAAGTTCTATTATATGAGGCAAGTACAAAATCTCCCTTAACTGTACCAATCATTCATTATTGTATGCTTGAGTTCTGATTCATCTCCTTCTTCTTAATTTTTTATTTTGGAGAATGTAATTTGAGGATTTTGTGACGTAAATTCCCTTTAAAAAACCTGACGGGGCTTCCTAGGGTTTTAGAGCCGAGAGGTTTGACTGTTGACGTTAAGCTGAGCGAAGGTAGGGTTGAGAATAGGGCCCAAGGGCTGACGATACTGAGGAAGAAGGGTCAGTCGGATGTGGACTGGGTTCCTACCCGGTTGAGTCGTAAGTTGTTTTATTGTAAACTGGGTTGCGTAGGTTTTCTGTCCTGCTTGAGTCGTAGGTTGTTTTTATAATCTGGGTTCGTAAGTCTTTGAGTCAGAAGCTGTTCTTCCCTTCTTGGGTATACTGTTTTCCTTTTAAGCATGAACTGTTTTTCCTTTTAGCCTAAACTCTTTTTCCTTCTCGAGCCCTAAACTGTTTTCTTTCTTGAGCCGTAAACTGGTTTTATCCCGTAAACTGGTTTGACCATCCCAAGCTGGTTTACCATCCCGAGATGGTTTATTGTGCTAAGCTGGTTTACCATCCCGAGCAGGTTTACTGTGCTAAGCTTTTTTACCGTCTCGAGCTGGTTTACTGTGCTAAGCTGGTTTACCGCTCCGAGCTGGTTTACTGTCCTAAGATGGTTGACTGTCCTAAGTTGGTTGGCCACCTAAGCTGAGATGGCATCCAGTAACCTGAGTAGAGAACCCTAAGCTGTTCTGGGTTGTGAGTTGATCTGTGAACCCTAAACTAATCGAGCGCTCTGAGCTGGTTTCAGCACGCGGTCTGTTCTGAAGCCCTGAGCTGATCTGGGTTGACGATCTGGACTGCATGCTCTAAACTGATTTAGTGCTCTGAGCTGTTTTCAGTGCACGATCTGGACCAAAGCCCGAGCTGATCTGGGTAGACGTGCAGACCTGAGTAGTGCGAGCTGAGAGGGGATTTCACGATCTGGCCGCCTAAACTGAGCTGTTTAGGTGTGAGCTGGACCTCGTAATACACTATCTAGATCACCGTAAGCTGAGCCTGTCTTCTGAGATGATCAGCGCAAGCTGGTCCGCACGTTCAGGTCAGGTTTGAGTTCTAGAAGCAGCCTGATGTCATGGAAGAAAAATATAAAATGATGATTATTTTAAAGATATTTTACGATGTCGAATAGTCTCGAGTTTTAAACATTCTACGGTTTACATATATTAAATAAAAGAGAAGTCTTAATTGTGAGACATGAGAAATAAGTTTGAGGCAGAAAGTTGAGCATGAGATAAAAATGTTTTGAATGATGTGACTTGATTGTGGTTGTTCTATTATGGATATTGGGGTCGAAAGGCATCTTGAGAAATCAAATTACGAGGTATGGGAATCGGGAGACGTTTCGTTTAGCCATACCAAACTACGAGGTATGAGAATCAGGAGACGCTCTAGTGAGCCATGCCAAACTGACACGTAACATACTTCGGATAAGCACTGGGGTGCCTTACACTTGATGGGTATGGTTCCAAATAAGCACTGGGATGCCATACCAGCCTAGTACTATGGTTTTATTTAGCTTGATCAAGCGAACATGAGAATGAGGGACCACAGTCGAGAAAAGGAGTTCACAAGAAAAGTATTTTTATTTATGAGCTTATTTTCTATGCATGAGTTTTACGTAAACTTCCTGAGCTGCTGTTCTCAAGAAATTAAGTTAAGAAATTTATTTGAGTATAACTATTTTAATGCATGTTCTTGTAGTATGTAGTACTTGCTATTCTCCAATTTTGTACTTGTTTAGCTCCTAGGCTCACTATGTTTGATTGGTGCAGATGACGTGGAGACGGAGGCCGAGAGGCAGGATAAGGAGGCAGCAGTTCAGTTGGCACAAACCAGCGACCAGGCGTTTTCCGTAGCGAGATGAGAGAAATACTTTTATGTGTGTTTATTTTCCAGTATGCAGTTTTGTGAAAAATATTCTTTTGTTAGTTGAGGTTTTGTGGTACACTTTAAATATTTTATGTTGAAATGATTCTTCGGTTATGTTCAACTCTGGTTCAAAGTTTTAAGCATTTTATGATATCGGTTTTATTTGAAGCTTTCGAGGGTTTTATTTCACCTTCCAAAAAAAAAATTCTTCCGCATTTTTTTATTAGAAAAAGAAAAAATTTTGAGAGTGAGGGTGTTTCAGATCGTTTTTACAATAGAGTCAACAAAGTCCACTAACAACAGTTGGCTAGCCGGTCACCTACTCTAACATAAAATGCCCGAATCAGAAAAAGCCAGAATTTGGGAAGAACTTTCATCCCAGATCTGACTGGAAGCATCTTGCAAAAAACAAGCCCAAGTGGTGAGGGAACACACAAGTCACGTTTTCCCCCGGACACCAAAAAGCAAAAGATTCCCCGACAATAAAGAAGAATGTGATCAACCTCTACATGGACCACCACTTATTCAGTGGAAGACAAGGCCAATTAATGAATAATTAAAGGGGAAGCCGACAAGAACTAAAAGATCCTTTTATCAAGGCTGAAGTACAGGGTTGAGATCCGTCCAAGATATCTATAAAAAGAGAGCTGAAATGAAGTTCAAGACATCGAGCATTCTCTTCAATTTTCTTTAAAAAATTTCTCAAAATTTTAATATTTTTCAGTATATGAATGTTGTATATCAGCTAAACAGGTTTTCTCCCATCCGCTGGGAGGTTATTAATGCAAGAACATATCCATGTCTAAATAAAATTACCAGACGTTCGCCCTCTCATGTATTATTTTCACAAATTAAATATTTTACTCCACGCATTGAGGTAGGAAACGAAGCAAGTCTGTGCTGGGTATTGTTGAATGAATTAACGGTAGGAAACATCAGTTGCGACCACGTGGTTAAACTGTGAGTAGCAGTTTGTAAACCCGATGGACATGACCGGTGATACTTCGATCAAAAAGGTATGAGACTTAATTTATTTACGGAAACATGATGTGCTAAGAAAAAAAAGTAATTATTAAATGAAAACAAGTGTAAAATGGGAAAACAGGGAGTTAGAACAAAGAAGTAGTTCTACGTACGAGTTAAAACAAACTTTTTCTTATGTAGGATGTTGGAGTAAATTTATAAGTTTTGGTGAATACAATTTTTCGAAGTAGCTGCCATTACTACTTCCTCTCTATCCCAAAGTAGGTAATCCCTTAAAAGAGATTAATCAGCTCAGAAATGGATCGACCAGTTTGAGACAGAATATACTGTGTGTTTTATAGAAACCAGATCAGAGCAGAGCTAAGCTGGTTAAGGACAAACCAACTCAGGGTACTTGGGTATGCTGGTAGAGGAACAACCAGCTCAGGTAGTTCAAATAAGCTGGTTAAGGTCAAACCAGCCCAGAGATGCTTAGGTAAACTAGATCAGGATGTTCAAGCTTGGAAGAACAGAAACAGATGAAATTACATCAGTTCAGAAAAGCAGATAAAACGGTGGGTTTTGGAACAAGAGAACAGCTCAGAGCGAAGTGGTATAACAGACCAGCTGGGAGACCAGTTTGAATAAACCAGCTCGGAGCATAAAGGTTCTACATATGTTAGTTGGTTACAAAAGAAAGTGTACAAAGAGCATCATCTGGATCAGTACAGAACAAAGACAAGAGCAGATCAGTTAAGAGCATTTTGGATTTGATCAGCCTATAACAAGATTAGAAAAGCGGTTCAACGTATAGAAACCAGATTGGAAACCCAGCTAAGTAAAGGAAACTTAGCAAAATGGATTTCAGAATATTTTGAGGTTTTGTACATATTGATGTGAAGTATTTGACCTCTCTGTATCGATTTGTAGTCGTTGGAACTACTTTGAGCTAATTTACAGAGATTTGGTTGGAACAGGAGACGGCGCAGAGTATGCTAAAAAGGTAAATGCATTTAATGGAGTTGTACGTACATAGTATGAGCATTAAAGACGTCGCAGATATTTCAATTTGGATACATTCGACGTGTCTACTGGTAACATTTAGTACTGTTTTATCTAAAGGGTATAAATTGGAGAAGCAGATCAGTTGAACTCACTAATGCCAACACAACGAACGAACTGTTGAATTGAACAGCGAACAAGAACAGAGTTCATCTGTCAAACCAGCTCACAGCCAGTGACACACACTCACATATTTTTGTTCAATTCTTCGGGTCACATAAACATTTGTACACACTCTGTAATGTTGAGCTTTCATTGTAAATCATAGACATAGAGTGTAGAGTGCTAGTTTTGCACAACCATCTTAGAGCTGTGTTAATTGTATTTCGAACCAGATCGCGTGAGTGCTAGGAGTTCTTGCAGCTGCTGGCTGTCGGATTGGGTTTGTATAAGGAGTTGTATAAATCAAATCTTCTAGTGAAAATCCTTCTCATTGAGGAAGAAGGGTAGACATAGGATAATTAACTTCGAACATCCAGAAACAAATCTCTTGACTCTATTTTTTGCATTCACGCATTTTAACTGTTCACCGTTGAATCGTTTTCTTTCCGCATAAAACACTTTTATTACACGAGACAACAGATAATCACTGAGAATCCTCCAAGCTGGTAACTCGGCTTAGAGGTTAGCTAAGAGCTGTAAAATTTTTGAAACATATTTTCGATTAAAAACTATCAAAGGAGTTCATTCACCCCCACCCCCTCTGAACTCCCGTGCGTATTTTCCGATCCTAACAAGTGGTATCAGAGCACGGTTTCTCAATGTTTGAACAGCTTGTTTATTTATTTTCATTAAACATGTCGATTTCGCATTCACGCATTTTAACTGTTCACCGTTGAATCGTTTTCTTTCCGCATAAAACACTTTTATTACACGAGACAACAGATAATCACTGAGAATCCTCCAAGCTGGTAACTCGGCTTAGAGGTTAGCTAAGAGCTGTAAAATTTTTGAAACATATTTTCGATTAAAAACTATCAAAGGAGTTCATTCACCCCCACCCCCTCTGAACTCCCGTGCGTATTTTCCGATCCTAACAAGTGGTATCAGAGCACGGTTTCTCAATGTTTGAACAGCTTGTTTATTTATTTTCATTAAACATGTCGATTTCTCACAACAAGATTCCTGTGTTTTCCAAGGAGGAATACGATGTATGTAAGATATGTATGCAAGCTCACCTGGCAGCCCAGGATGATGACATGTGGTTCATCATCACAGATGGACCAATAAAGATTATGAGGCAAACACTGCAATAGCTATATCATATGGTGTGCCTCAGTGTACTGAAAAGCCAATGATGGAATGGACATCCGATGATAAGAAGAAAGCAAATCTGGATAATGTCGCTAGGGAAACCCTGTACAAGACGCTAGACAAGAATATGTTTAGCAAAATCCAGACTTGCACAACTGCGAAGGAGATCTGGGAGAAGCTGGCCCATATCTATGAGGGAAATGAGGAAACCAAGGAGACAAGCTGACCGTGGCTCTACAAAAGTTTTAACTAATCAAAATGAAGCCCGAGGAGACCATAGCAGAATTTGATGAACGATTTAGCTCATTAGTGATTGAGCTGACCAGATTGGGGCAGCAATACAGAAACATGGAGTTGGCCCTGAAATTTATGCGTGCACTGCCCAAAGAATGGGATGTGAAGACAATGTCCATGCGAGAATCCAAGGACTTGAACAAGTTGGAGCTGTATGACATGTTCGAAAATTTGAAGGCCTATGAATTCGAGCTGTAGACAACAGCGGAATCTGAGCCCTCTAAATCTCAACCAACCAGAGCTCTTACAGCAACAATACCAAAACAGAGCACCTCTACAAGCGGCAGATTAGCAGAGGAGCTGAGCAAGGATGTCCAATCCTTGTTCATTAAGAAATTCGAAAAATTTATGCGGAACCATAATTATAAACCCATCTCTTTTGATTCTTCTAGAAAGAACTTAAATACTCCTTCTGATGATAAGTGTTATAACTGTGACAGGCCTGGCCTGGTCACTACATTGCTGATTGCAGGAAACCAAAGTTGGATGCGAAGAAGCAACCAGATCGCAGTGCCAGCAAGGATAAGAAAGAGAAGAAGACTTATCGGAAGAGGAGAAATGATAAGGCTATGGTTGCTGAAGAAAACAAGATTTCTTGGTCTAATTCAGATTCAGAAGAATCCAGCTCAGGAACCTCATCATCCAGTGAAAGCGAGGATGAAGTACAATGTCTCATGTCCGATGACACTGGTGAGGTATTCAACTTTTCCAATCTAGAATTTACACGTGAGGATCTTGTCACAACACTAATGACATGGGTCCAAGAGTACAGGAAGCTTTCTCAATCATTCGAGGAAGTAAAAGATGAAAGAGAGAGATGTGCTACTAAAGCTGGTTGGCTCACGTGAAATGCAAGCGGCTCTAAGTAAGCTTGATACTGTGAATGATGAATTGAGAAGTAGGTTCGAGAAAATGCTTAATGAGAATCAGCGGTTGGCTGGTATAATAAGCTCATGGACCAGGTCATCTGCTTCCCTGAATAAACTGCAAGGAACTATGAAGTCATCTGGTGATAAATCTGGATTAGGCTATGATGGAAATAATAGCAGTGCAGCAGAAACTAGTTGTACCCCACAGCTCTAGAACAAAACTTCAAACAATGAATTTTGTAAAATCCAGCATGGGACAGCCCATAGAGGCACAATATGATGAGGATAAGATAGCAACTAAGCCTCCAATCTGGCAAGGAATATTTCACGAGCTGAGGTATACTGCTCCTGAGATGTCTCGGTAAAGCTGACTAAATAATAAAGTTGAACAGATGAGGGGTAAACCCAAATCTAGTGGTAAAAAGAAAGCCAATTTTCTCACGCTTCTATGAAGGACAGGCAGTACAGGCATAGATACGAAAAATCCAGATCTCATGGTACAAATACTGCTCATCAAACTCAATCCAGATAAAATAACACACGGACCACACACATATTTTGATCCACGCACTCGTAAAGTGGTTAAAATTATCCAAGTGTGATTCCCAAAAAGGTCTAATCAAATCGGACCCAAATAAATCAAAGGGTACCAAATTTGCTTGATTTGTGATTGCAGGAACATCAGTATCCAGACTGAAGCACTCAACATGGTATCTGGATAGTGGATGTGCGAGACACATGACTGGAGATGCCAAGCTGCTTATAGATACCAAGAAATGCAACGGACCCAAGATCACCTTTCGTCATAACTCAAACGGTAACATCGTGGGTAAGGGTAAGCTTACCCTTGGTAACTTCACTGTCAGCAACGTTCTTGTTGTTGAAAACTTGCACTACAATCTGATAAGTATCAGTCAGTTGTGCGACAGTAACTATCAGTTAAATTTCAGAATCACACTTGCACTGTTTTGAATTCGGAAGATCTGACCTTGCTGGTAGGTTGTATATTGTGTGATACCTACAAAATAAACTGGTCAGATCATCCGCATACAGAACAAACTTTCCTTGTAGCTGACTCTTCCAAGAGCTGGCTATGGCATCAGCGGATGAATCATCTGAATTTTAAAACAATTGCCAATCTGAGTAAGCGTGAGTTAGTTGATGGCTTTCCCAAAATAAAATTTTCAAAAGACGATATATGCTCTGCCTGTCAGCTGGGAAAACATTTAAAATATACTTTCAAAAATAGAGGCAGTAACAAAACCTCATGTAAGCTGGATTTTACATATGGATCTTTTTTGTCCAATACCCGTAACCAGCTTAGAGGGAATGAAATACACCCTTGTTGTAGTTGACGATTTTTTAAAATTTACTTGGGTGTTGTTTTTAAAATCCAAATATCAAATTGTCGACCAACTGATCAAGCTCTTAAAACCGTTTACAAAATGAGAAATCTTGCAATGTCAACCGGATAAGAAATGACAGAGGAACAGAGTTTTTGAATTTTATAATTTCCTCTTATCTGGATGACATTGGAATCAAACATGAGTTGAGTACAGCTAGAACACCTCAGCAAAATGGGTTAGCGAAGCGTAGAAACCGCACTTTAAAAGAAGCTTCTACAGCGATGATTGCCGATTCAGACATTTAAAAGAAATTTTGGGCTGAAGCAGTAA
This sequence comes from Dorcoceras hygrometricum, assembly GCA_001598015.1. Classification (NCBI taxonomy): domain Eukaryota; kingdom Viridiplantae; phylum Streptophyta; class Magnoliopsida; order Lamiales; family Gesneriaceae; genus Dorcoceras; species Dorcoceras hygrometricum. The sequence continues at coordinate 110,529 of KQ992540.1, read as the reverse complement.
ACATAGCTTGCTATACTCGGAACACATAAATGATAAATAAGCGACATGGAATTACCACATATGAGATCTGGAATGGCAAGAAACCTGATATTTCTTATTTCAAGGTGTTTGGATGTAGATTTTTTATCCATAACAATAGCAAAACATACCTGAAAGCTTTTGATGTTAAATCTGATTCAGGTATCTTCCTAGGATACTAATCCGTGAGCAGAGCATATAGAGTTTCCAATAACAAGACGCTAACTATTGAAGAATCAGCTCACGTGGTTTTTGATGAAACCATCTTCAGATCAATATCAACTTCAAATCTCAATGACTTGTTTTCTCGTCTGGAATCAACCAATTCGGATAAATCAAGTGACGACGAGGCACATAATAGATTCCAAGCTAGTGACCGACACACACTGGACATACCGATTACAAACGCTGATATTCGAGATGTTGCGCAAGCTGGTGTCCGAGGTACTATTGAAGTCATTGATTTGACTAACTGTGACAATGTACAGGACCATCTAGCAACAGGTGTCCCAGATGCAAGTGCTGGTTCAAGCAACGCCGATCCAGATCACGCGCAAGCTGGTCCAGATAGCGTTCCAGCTGGTGGAGAACATGCACAAGCTGATGAGTCCAATACAACAAGTGGTACTCCAACAAGTGGTGCTCCAAACAATCCAGCAGGCATGCAGGGGGAACTAAATGAATCTTCAACCTCATATAGGACAAGTTTCCGGTGGAGTAAAAATCACCCACCCGAGCTGGTCATCAGTAACCCTACTGCACCCTTTAGGATGTGAGGCCAGATCATAAGTGAATATTTTAATTCTGCTTTCATTTCGCATATAGAACCTAAGAAGTAGAAGAGACCTTAGTCGACCCAAGCTGGATTGAAGCAATGCAAGAAGAACTTAGTCAATTCGAACGGAGTAATGTATGGCATCTAGTTCCTCGACCTACTGACCAAAACATTATAGGTACTAAATAGGTCTTTAGGAATAAATTAGATGAAAATGGGAACTTAGTTTGAAACAAGGCTAGGCTAGTAGCTCAAGGATATAGGCAAGAAGAAGGAATTGATTTTGAGGAATCATTCGCTCCTGTAGCTAGGCTAGAAGCCATTTGTATATTTCTTGCATATGCCACATTTAAGAACTTTAAAGTTTATAAGATGGATGTTAAGAGTGCGTTCTTAAAAGGCATCATGTGTCAGGCCCCGTGCTAATTACTCGCAATTAACACTTAATAAACGCATAAACACGGAAGCATAAAATCAGGGCTTAAAAATTTTTCGAAATCATTTGGGCCTAAACGTAAAAACATACATTCAAAATATCGATAATCAAAATATAAGTTAACTCAAACTTTTACAAACCAGGTAACCAATAAATCTCAAGTCTAATACAAATCCCCAATACATAGAAACACGGGGCATCCCCCGGTTCAATACATAATACAATATACTGGGACTCATGGAAAAGGGGGTCGACCAGCTGAACCTCCACTCTGTCCAGCCTGGCTACCTGAAGATCCTGCAAATGGGTAACACAGACCCAAGACACAAAAGCAGGAAAACAAATACGAGGTCAATCCTCAGTACGAAGAGCTATCAAAACATCTAAAATGCAACATGCCATAAATCAATGCTATGAATGCATGAGGGCTATCAAAGAATCGGATAGCTAGACCAGTCCATCAACTGGCAAATCAAATCGCCAATCAGCCGGTGGAAATCATCGGTCCGTGATCATCGGGGCCCGTCAGCCCATCATAGCTCGATAGTAGACAATCGAATCCGGTAGTCACCACTCCGATGATAGCGTTGGACTTTTCGGGCACGACTCATCAGTCGGCCAGTCACAACGTGGCATCCAATCAGGTCATCAGCTCAATATGTATGCATGTATGCCAATCAATATCAATGCATAATGAATACAAGGCATAATACGTGAAACAGTAGGCATAACTCAAGCAATTCATCAACTGATTCACGTAAACACATAACAGCAATTCCATAGATTTCACAACACTGAAATATAGTCATGTTCATGCTCAAAGCTGCTAAGGGCTGCTCAATCGTACCTTAACTCCTCAAATTCTACCTCAACAAATCTCAAGAACCACGGCCAGCAACTAAATCAAGTCCACGGCCTTAGAAGCTCCACGGCAAAGCTCAATCAAAATCCTGGGAACTGAAATCTGTTTCAAGGCCTCGGGAATTAGCTTAACTCAAGCACAATTCTAAGCCTTAATACTCTAATACCTACGGCCAGAGCTCAACACAGGATCTGCCTAGCTACGCAGGTAATAACAACGAGATAAAGGCTCAAAATAACAAGGAATGCTCACCCAACAACTCGAAGGAGCTGAAAACAGATTCTGCTCACGGGACAAGAAATTCACGAACACGCAGAGGCTTTCGGGATCCTTCAACTCGCTGCCCCTGGCTTCCTAACTAGCATCAATAGAAAGATCAAGTCTCAGGGAGTCCAGCGCCACCAAAATCGTTAAAAACAGAGGCTGGATGCGATGGGAATCGGCGATGGAAAGTTACGGTGAACAGTAGAAAGTCGAGGGTTTCGAAGATGAGGATCCAACAACTCGAAGGAGCTGAAAACAGATTCTGCTCACGGGACAAGAAATTCACGAACACGCAGAGGCTTTCGGGATCCTTCAACTCGCTGCCCCTGGCTTCCTAACTAGCATCAATAGAAAGATCAAGTCTCAGGGAGTCCAGCGCCACCAAAATCGTTAAAAACAGAGGCTGGATGCGATGGGAATCGGCGATGGAAAGTTACGGTGAACAGTAGAAAGTCGAGGGTTTCGAAGATGAGGATAAGAAATATCAGGTTGAGAAATATTCTAAGTGTAGTTCGACACTTCTATTTATTCCTCAACTCAAATGCTACTGTCTAAATCAAACACCGACAAAAACAGATCCCTGCATCACTCGCAAATGCAAAACAGATCTCTCAATTTGGTGCTAAATCCCATCAGACTTCACACTAGCAAAACACGCTCGCGCACAACACTAAATGGCAGCGTTCCAATAAAACAGATCTCAGCGTTAAACGCAACAGATCTCAGCGCTCAACGCTAAAACAGATCTCTACGCAAAAGCAATACAAAACACGCTAAGAGCTGGAATTCCAAAACGACGACGCAGCAACTAACTGGAACGACACCGCATTGCTCAAAACAGATCTCTCCTCGAAATACAACGCTAGCGCTTAAAAACAGATCTCTCACGCGAAACCAGATCTCTCGCTACTTCCAAATGCGTTGACCCGCGTTGACATCTGAACTTCGAAAGAATAGCATATACATTTCCACGCCATTCTCGACAAACCAGATCTCACCAAAACGCAGCGTTTATCTTCTTCTCGCGGCAAAACACTCCAGCTCTCAGGGAACCAGATTTCTCTCAAAATCTAAACAATTCGTTCCCCAAACTCAACCAGATTTCACCCGATAAATTCAAACTAAAATCTGGGCAACTCCAACTAGAGATCTGAATATTTCCCAAATCAGATTTCACTAAAATTTCGAAATTCCAGAAATCAAAAATCTTAATTCTCGTGACTAATCCTACTCCAAAATCTGATTAATCACAAATCTTGAAATCTGATTCCTCACATTCTCCACACCTTAAGAGATTTCGTCCTCGAAATCAAAGACAAACCAAGGAAGAAACAATCAAACATTCAAACTAGCACAAAATCTACTCAAATTCGAAGCTTAAAACCATAAATTTACCTGGAAAAATCTGCACAATCAGTGCTCAAACAGATGAGGCCAGTCTTGTCTCATCTTCTCCTCAACTTCCCAGGTTGCTTCTTCTCGGCCATGCTTGCTCCATTGGACCATCACCAACGGAATTATCTTGTTTCTCAGCTGCTTCTCCTTCCTATCCAGAATCTGCACCGGATATTCAACATAGCTCAAGGCAGAATCCAGCTCAACTTCATCGGTTCTCAAAACATGGGACGGATCTGGCTAATATTTTCTCAACATAGACACATGAAAGACATCATGCATCGCTGCTAATTCCTCGGGCAGCCTCAATCTATAAGCCAACTGTCCAATCCGCTCAACAATCTCAAAAGGACCAACGTATCTGGGAGCTAACTTGCCTTTAAATCTGAATCGCATGACGCTCTTGAAAGGAGAAATCTTGAGAAACACACGATCGCCTACCTCAAACTCTAATGATCGACGTCTTCTATTAGCATAGCTAGAGAAACGGTCTTGAGCAGCTTTCATTCTACTCCGAATCAAATCAATCTGATCCTTCATGTGCTGAACAAACTCCGGTGTTGAAAGCTGTCTCTCACCAACTTCTTCCCAACAAATCGGGGATCTGCACGTTCGACCATACAACGCCTCAAACGGAGCCATTCCGATAGTCACCTGGTAGCTGTTGTTATAAAGCTGTCTCTCACCAACTTCTTCCCAACAAATCGGGGATCTGCACGTTCGACCATACAACGCCTCAAACGGAGCCATTCCGATAGTCACCTGGTAGCTGTTGTTATACGAAAACTCAACCAAGGATAGCGAATCCTGCCAGCCACCACTGAAATCCATCACAATTGCACGCAGCATATCCTCTAAAGTCTGGATAGTACGCTCAGACTGTCCGTCTGTCTGTGGGTGATAGGCCGTACTCATAGCCAATCTCGAACCCATCGCTGCCTGCAAAATCTTCCAAAATAGAGAAGTGAACCTCGGATCTCTGTCGGACACTATCGAAACCGGAACTCCATGCAATCTAACCACATGGTCGATGTACAGCTTCGCCATTTTCTTCATAGAGCACCTCACATCATAGGGAATGAAATGGGCTGACTTCGAAATTCTATCAATCACAACCCAAATAGCATCACATCCCCTGCTCGATCGAGGTAAGTGAGTTACGAAATCCATGGCGATGTGCTCCCAATTCCATTGGGGCACCTCCAAACTCTGCAGCAATCCACCAGGCCTCATCCTCTCAGCCTTGACCTGCTGACAATTCAGACATCGAGCAACAAAACCAGAGATGTCGCTCTTCATACCTGCCCACCAATAGTGAGACTTCAAGGCATGATACATCTTCCTTTCGCATGGATGCACACTCTACCGACTACAATGCGCTTCATTCATGATGGCCTCCTTCAAATCAATCAGGTTTGGAACCACTAATCTCCCTCGAAATCTCAGACAACCATCCGAAGAAACAGAGAAATCATCCGACTGACCATTCTGAGCCTTAATCCTCAACTCATGGATATAGGGATCAGTCCTCTGCGCCTCCCTGATGTCATGCAAAAGCTGTGGCTCAACCTGCATCGTAGAAACTATGAAGTACTGATCGCTCGGCTGAAATCTCCAACCAGAAGTACTCAATTGCTCATAGACTCTCGAAGCATTCAAAAACGAAAGCATCGCAGGCTGGGTCTTCCTACTCAATGCGTCGGCAACTGAGTTCATCCGCCCAGGCTGGTACTGAATCTCACAGTTAAAGTCCTTGAGCAATTCCATCCATCGTCGCTGCCTCATGTTTCTATCAGACTGCATGAAGATATATTTCAGGCTCTTGTGGTCGGTGTACACCACAAATTCTTCACCGTATAATGCCGCCAAATCTTCAAGGCAAACACGATCGCAGCCAACTCCAAATCATGAACAGGGTACCTCGTCTCGTGAGGCTTCAACTGTCGAGACGCATAGGCAATCACGTACCCGTTCTGCATCAGAACACATCCTAAACCATTGAGAGAAGCATCGGAGCACACCACGAATCCTCCAGATCCAGACGGTAGAGCCAATACAGGAGCAGTAGTCAACTTCTCCTTCAACGTCTGAAAATTGTTCTCGCACTCGTTAGTCCACTCAAATATCTTATCCTTCTGAGTCAACTGAGTCAGAGGCTTAGCTATCGAAGAGAACTTGATGGTCCCGGGAATAGGATCAATAAGCAAATAGGAGTTCAGAAGGGGGGGGGGGGTTGAATGAACTCCTTCGATTTTTCTATTTCAAAGTTCTTTTAAAAAGTTTGGATCTCAGTTATAAGCAAACTTTTCAGCCAACAAAATATGTGCGGAAATAGGCCGATTGGTTTGTGAACAATGAACTAAGCAAAACACAAAATAAATGCGTAAATAAGAGATTGAGTCGAGAGTTTGTTTCTGGAAGTTCGGATATAAATATCCTACGTCTCCCCTTCTTCCTCCTCGGAAGGTAGCACTGAAAGACTTTGATGTGTGTAGCCTTTCTACAAACACCCGCTCCTGTAACCCGCAGCTACAAGAACTCTTAGCGCTTTACAACACAACTTGACGCAGACTTAGCTGCTGGTTTACAATGTTTTGAACGTTTTACGAACTTCTTAAAAGACAGTTCGTTTACAGGCTCTATCAAATATATCAATGAGAACACAAAGCTAGAGACTGTAAATTGACTCGAAAGTTTATCTAATGAAGATCAAAACGAAATGTTCTTCGAGTCTTGAGCTTTTGAAATATCAACGAAGAGAAAGCTCTGTTTCAATTTTGGCAGCGTTATAGCAATAGATAATTAGCGAAGTTGGTTCTTCAATCACCGCTGCTGATATTTATAGTCTTCGATTGCAACGGTAACATTAACTCTCCAAAGGAATAAATCCCGTTTGAATTACTGCCAAAATAGTACACCGTAATCTCTGCTCCACTGCAAGGTCAAACGCTCATCCACAGAGCCAATTTGTCTTCTTTCCATTTATGTGCAAGCATAGAGAAACGGCCACTGTACACTGTACTATTCACCCAAAATAGTACCTACCTTGTTTCCTTCATTCCAGGCAACTGTACGATCCAATAAATCTTTTCCATATAAGCAAACGATCGTATTTGAAATACTTTGAGCTTGCGCCTGAAATTACTTTGGACATCAGCACTTACTTCATCTTCGTTGAAAGCTTCAACTGGAAAAACGCTAAGAAGAATTCTTGCTGATATACATACGTCGTTTTTCCATCTGCTGATTCCTTTAGACAAAACGATGTCGTGTCAACTTATTCAAGTGACGCCGTTTTGCTATCTTCGAAATACATCTGCTGGTAAACACCAAGTAGAGCATCTGCTGAATTGCAACAAGTAGAGCATCTGCTGGAGAAATACTTCTGCTGAAAACTCTAAGCCAAAATGATGTCGTTCCAACTAAATCAAACGCTGTCGTATCACCATCTTCAACAAATAGACTAAGCAACTGCTGAACTACTACAACAAAGAGTCTGCTGAAATCTTCATCTGATGAAACGAAACAGTGCACTCCACGTCGTCGTTCCAACTTATCAAAACGCTGTCGTTGACACTTCTTAGCAAAACACGATAGAACTCAAATCGAATACCATCTGCTGAATCTTCACGAATAACTGCTGTAGCTCTTCAAGAAGGTATCTGCTGAACTGTAACTGTTCATACCAACGACGTCGTTCCACCTAATCAAGACGCCGTCGTTTAGCACTCCTCCAACTAATCAACTGCTGATCTCTTCATGAAAACTCCAACTGATAAAATAGCACTTGTTGAATGCGACAACTGATCGATCAATCCATTTTGTCTTTTTGTTATCACCAAAACTTAATAAATATTGTTCTAACAGAACTTCTCGATAAAATGCCTATAATAGCCAGCCAAACCCAAGACGGAAACATTCCTAGGTCTCTCCCAGTTAAGAACTGCTTCGACCTTGCTCGGATCTACTGAAACTCCTGTAGCTGAAATCACATGACCCTAAAAAGATAATCTTTCTAGCCAAAATTCACACTTGCTGAACTTAGCATAGAGCTGCGAGTCTCTCAATCTCTGCAACACCAGTCTAATATGCTCCTTATGCTCTCTCAAGCTCCTCAAATAAATCAGGATGTCATCAATAAAGACGATCATGAACCGATCAATATACTCGCTGAAGACGCGATTCATCAAATCCATGAACACAGCTGGGGCATTTGTCAATCCAAATGGCATGACAAGAAACTCGAAATTCCCATATCTAGTCCGGAAAGCTTTCTTCGCCACGTAAGCGTCTCTAATTCGCAACTGGTGATAACCAGAGCGCAAATCAATCTTTGAGTACACGACCGATCCCTGCAACTGATCGAACAAGTCATCAATCCTTGGCAACGGATACTTGTTCGTCACTGTTGCTTTATTCAACTGTCTGAAATCCACACACATCCTCATGGATCCATCCTTCTTTTTCACGAAAAGAATCAGAGCTCCCCAAGGCGACATGATCGGTCTGATGAAGCCTTTCTCCAAGAGATCTCTCAATTGATCCTTCAGCTCTTTCAATTCTGCGGGCGCCAACCGGTAAGGGGCTCTAGAAATCGGGGCGGTACCGGGCACCAACTCTATACTGAAGTCGATCTCACGTCTCGGAGGGAATCCAGGAATCTCGTCTGGAAACACATCGGGAAACTCTCGGATGATCGGGATATCACTCAACTCCAATCGCTGCTCTTGGGAACTATCCAGCGCGTAGATCATGAATCCAGCATTTCCTAGCGATATCAGGATAAACATTTCCATGGCGGAAACCAGCGGAATCTTCGGACGCGAATCAGCACCGTAGAAATCCCACTTCTCACCCGAATCAGGGTGAAACCTCACAACACCATGGAAGCAATCGACTGTAGCCTTATAGCTAGACAGCACATCCATCCCCAAGATACAATCGAAATCTCTAATCCCCAAAACAATCAGATTGGAGACCAAAACATGCTCATCAAATCTAATCAGACAATCAATCACTACTTCTCTGGACCATAAACTCACACCAGTAGGAGTAGATACAGACACAACATCACACAATGGGGATGAACTCAACCCATGCTCAAACACAAACAACTCAGATATGAAACAATGTGATGCACCAGTGTCAAAAAGAATTCTCGCAGGATAATCATAAATAAAGCATGTACCTCCAATCACCATGCTAGGCGTCTCCTCAGCCTGCTCTCTATTCAAAACATTCTCCTGAGCCTGCTGGGGAATCTGAAACTGAGGTCGGGAAGGTCCTCCAAACCTAGATGGCTCACACGGATGAAATCCTGATCGCTGGGGCTGAGAGAAAGACTGCTGTCACTGCAAAGAACCACCAGCGGAACCCTGCTGCGACTGACCAGAAGACCGCCCTCCTATCGAAGGACACGCCCTAGCGAAATATCCCGGCTGACCACAAAGATGGCACAGTCCTCGTACTCCATGACACTGGAGTACGAGAGGAACTCGAGTGGCCCTTCTTCTTGAATTGCTTCCCTCGAGGTCTAAACTGCTGGC